>ML804070.1:46983-90711 GCA_009831015.1 Picea engelmannii
GTTTTTAGCTTTACGCTTTCCCCGGTAAAACTTCTGTGTTGTGTGTTATTGATATTTCACTTTGTGCATTATGGTTGAGATCGTGGTTTAAATTGTTTCCGCAATAATAGTAGAAGCGATTCTGTATTTAACAAGTTGTGGTAATTGTTAGATCAGGAGAATCGCAGGAATACATTAATTTGTATCGAAATTTCTACATTTCTTAAATAGGGCACAAATTTGAGACAATGTAGTTTTCTCCACATGCGAGAGCTATCATAAAAATGAGATACAAATGATCTCTATTTATACAAAATATTCTAAACATAGTTTATCTACATAACTTAGGGTAAACCAAAAATAAGGGGACAACAACCCTTATTTTTCCCCTTTCCACAATAAAATACTTTTTAATTCACAATTTTCACATAAAGTAAACCCTAAAGTAAGACATCATCCTTCTAGAGTGACATTTTGGCACTTTTGCAAGTCGTTGGAGTAGGATATGGGTGAGTTAGGCCTCCAAATGCAAAGTGTCTTTGATCCAAGCCTCTCCTCTACTATCCATGGATTCCTTCCTTCAAAATGTGCCAAGTGTCCTCAACCACCACCAAACCCTATCCCTAATGTGATGTCAAGCCTTCAAAGGTGACATTTTGACATCCTTAGGAAAATTGTTTGGATGGTAGGGGCTAGGTTATGTTAAGGACATAACCTCCCTAACCCCTCATGTAGGTAGAGTAATATAATTCCATGTAATAAAGGATAATATTAATAATGCCTAGCAATAAGGAAGAATAGGTCAAATGCAAGAATACCTAATAGAAGCTTCTGCTTCTTGAAGGATCTTCCTCTAGATTGTTCTTTTGGATAGATAGAGTATAAATAGAAGTAGAGGGTATGAGAAATATTATCTTGGATATTATTGTAATAGAGCTATGCTCTATTAGAGGTTTCCCCCTCGAAGAGGAAAATCAACATTGTTATCAGTAATCAAATTTCTCTTTCTGGTGTTATTCTGGTATTATTCATGTATTGTTCTAATTATATCATTGCTTCTCTACTATTTCTAGTTAAAATATTTATGTTATGCATACTATTTTATATCTGGAATACTGCAAGTGGTATTAGAGCACCTTCCTCGGAAGAAAATTGTGGGTAATTTTTTTTTTCAAGGTAGAGATGTATTTCAGCGTCTTAAAGCTACAAAGATCTATCGCTACACAGATAAACCCGTGGTCGGGGAGTCATACATGAAGGAAATGCAAGTGGTACCTAAGCACACATCTGTTGGCCACCCTTGTAACCCTTGTTCGTACCCCTTCGAGTGGTAGCGCATCAGAAATCACCTGTATACGGATCATCCTAGATCTCCTAAATCCCTCCATAGATAAACCGATCGGCCACTTGACTACTATAGTTCCACTAAGAACATCACTCGAGAAGATACTCTGTAGTACCTAGGTAGTCGGTTAGTATGGCTAAGGTCACCATCTTGCCTCCTTAGTTGGTTCCCTAAGATATTGGTTTGAGTACTATTGTTGGAACCCGCACGTATATCAAAGAGCTATAGCACAGGGAAAAACCTTTTCTGTAGAAACCCTGAATACCCTATCCCTAGGGATGGAAACAAAAAAAACATAACAAACAAGATCTATTGTTGCACAATTATTCCTTTTTCACTCTGGTTGCAAAATTACTACACATTTCTTCTTGTTAAGCATTTGGGCATTTCGTCATTACAATATTATTTAGGCCAGTGTATAACTCTGCAGGAGTAAAATAATAATAATAATATGAGTATAATGGTCCCTCCGACACACTTATTTGGGACTTATCCCACTAGGTTCCTCCCTTTGCCCAATAGGGACTTATCCCCTTTGGGACCTCTTTGACTCTGACACCCACCATTTAGGTTGTTTGACCAAGTTAAAGTAGTCTGGAATAATGGAAGACTTTATTGCCACATTTGAGCACTTGGCTTTAAAAACGAATGGCATGTCAGATGCTTTCTTTATGGAATGCTTTATCAATGGCCTCAAATATGAAATCCATTCCCATTTTCTCATCGGATACCCCCATACTTGGTTGGAAGCTACTCAACAAGCCAAGGAAGCCAAAAATATTTTGTCTTCCCAAAACCACAAACCCTCCTTTCCTTCTCTCCCCAAAACCACCCATTTTACGCCTCCTTCAACTCCCCTCAACATCTAGACATTAACAAGGGTTGAAACAGTTGAACGACAACACAAGGGTATTTGTTATAATTGTGATGAAAAAATATTTTCCCAAGCACAAGTGTAAGGAACAAAATATTTTTATGGTTGTGACTGAGGATATTTCTAAAGAAGATGTTGTTTTTCCTCCTGTGGAGGAACTACAACTGCCTTCTGAACTCACCCCACCCTTTGTGTAGCGCACCCTTTCAGCTACCATGTCTTAATTGCTAATAAGAGAAGACTATAACACCACTCTATACATGATTCGTACAGGTATTATATGATCCATATGCTCTCAACAATTAAACACATTCAATGCTCAGAGTAAACATATTATCTACTGCTATAATTAACAATCCATAACGTTTCATAATAATTCATATACACAGCGAAAATCATGATAACACAAGCAACATAGTCCTGCAAAACATGATTAAGGAATAATCAGATACTTATCTTTTAACAGTGGTAGATTCCACCAACCAAGTTCAGGCCTTCCACGAACCTCCCAGCCTTACACTACACTGCTCATCATCTCAGCAGTGGGTCACCCCTGAGCTAGGACTAATCTCCACCCCAAGGCAAGGAATCCTAGGCTAGGCTGAGGTTACAAGGAAAACAACACATAAAATCTAGAAGGATTCTTCCTAGGATGCCATATTACGACCACTACTATCAGACTCTCATTCCCCACATGCATGTTCCACCCGGGAGTATACACCTTCACAAGCACAATCCATTGGTGCTAACCTCCCTCTCTGGGTCTTGGAAACAGGCCAGATCAGGAAGTCTCAGAGCCTGAGGCTGGTTCTGGACACTTTTTGGAAGAAACCTCTTCCAACAACATCCACCTCCCTCACCTAGAGAGAGATCACACACAGGCTCAATCACAACTCACACTGGCCATCAAGACACACACAGTCCAGTCCTGCATGGTTACCATAGCCAACTAGAAATACAAACATGGCCTCTCAAAAAGGATCAACAATGGCTCGAGGCCTCACAGTGATGGTTCACAGGAATGCGTAATGAGTAACTCCTGCAGGGGTCGACACAGACTCCACGACTCAGAATGGAGGGTGAGACCGGCTCTTCAGAACAACACAGGCTTTCCCACTGGTTCAACAATGGCAGAATGGTTCAGGGTCTCAACTTCGAAACAGAGCCTCCACGCATAGGTTCGATCAGTCGGACAGAGGATGTGCACAAACTATCAAAGTCAATACTGGGTTATCAACTCTCAGAAATGCACGAGGTATTCTTGCAGAGGTTGGGTTGGTCGTACTGTTCAGCGCTCCCTACACGCTCAGGTAGTCGGGTGGAATGGAGGATAGAGAGCCTTCACGACTTACCTCGTATGTTTTATTTGCATGCATTAGGGTGGACACTTGTCACCCTTGAAACTGCATGCATTCCTCGGCATGCATTACCTTTCTTATGGTTAGGAACTTAGGATAAAACATAAATGGCACATGTTCTCTTGGAATAATAGTAAAATATTATTCTGAGGATTAAGCCCCCTAGGCTCAAAACTTATCCCCTTTTCCCACCTTCCAGCCCCTAATTCCTTGCCCATTCTATGGATGCTTAGTCTCCCTTCACTCATTCATCACGGTCGCCCTGCACCTAGCAGTGTTTATATTTTATTAATTGTTCTGCACGATTACATATACAACAGCAGGCTCCTGGCCTTCAACACTTAGGCTCCCTGGCCTAACAACACATAAGTCTCCAACTTATAAGAACTCGACTCACCAACCTATAAATCATAATTACAATTCCTTTCAGAACATGGTTTACTACGGGGCTCGGCCTTGGGGACACTACAATTTCCCTCCCCTTATTTTTGCACTATCCTCAGTGCAACTTACACTGTCTCTACAAGCCTTTCAAAATTTTCAAAAAGATGTGTGTACTCTGCCCACATAACCTCTTCATGCTCCCATGTCATGTCCTCAGGACCGTACCAGGTCCACTGGATATTTACAAGCTTTATGGATCAATTCCGGAGTTTTTTTCTTTTCCTGTCCAATATGTGCATAGGATTCACTTGCATGACACCTTCTGGTTCCACCTAAATCACATTCCAATCGATAACATGATTAGCATCAGGTACATATTTCTTAAGAAGTGAAACATGAAACACATTATGTACAGTCATAGATGCAAGTAATGCAAGCATGTATGCAACCGGCCCAATCCTTTCCAAGATCTCAAATGGCCCACAAAATCTTGTTGCCAACTTGGCGCAACTTCCCAGCTTCAGGGAACTTCTATTAGTTTTCACTTTCAGGAAAACATGGTCACCCACTTTGAGTTCTCTATGGGTTCTGTTACTATCAACGTAACTTTTCTGTCTGTCCTGGGCAACTTTTAGATTCCATTTAATTTTTATTATTTGATCTTCCATCTCTTTGAGTAGCTCAGGCCCAACTACTACTATGTCGGCTGGATTATCCCAGCTCACTGGAGTGTTGCATTTTCTTCCATAAAGTGCGTCGAATGGGCTCATATTCAATGATGCATGATACCCATTATTGTAGGCGAATTCTACCAAATATAGGTAGTCTTCCCACCTTGATGGTTTATCCATCACATACATTCTCAGCATGTCTTTTATTACTCTGTTCATTCTCTCTATCTGTCCATCAGACTCGGGATGATACGTTGTACTAAAGTTCAGATTCATTTCGAATCCTTTGAACAGTCCTTTCCAGAAATTTGAAGTGAATTTCAGGTCCCTATCAGACATAATTGTCTTAGGTATTCCGTGCAAGCATGCGACTTCTTTTAAAAAGATATTAGCAACATCATCGGCTCTGTGGGTGGTTTTTAGTGGAATAAAATGGGCATCTTTAGTAAGCTTTTCCACCACCACCATGATTGAATCATGCTGCTTGCTTGTTCTAGGAAATCCTGTGATAAAATCCATTGTTACCACGTCTCATTTCCATTCAGGAATAGGTAAAGGCTGCAACAACCCTGTTGGGTGCCTATGCTCAGCCTTAACCTTTTGGCACTCCATACATCTGGCGATGTATTCAGTGATTTCTTTCTTCAAACCCAGCCAAAAATAATGGCCTTTGACTGCTGCCATAGTCTTCTGATATCCAGGATGTCCAACATAAGCCACGTTATGCATCTCCTTTAGAATTGCCAGTTTCAATTCTCGGACACTGGGTACATACACTCTGTTTTTATACAGAAGTAAACCATCATCTCCCAAGGTGTAACCTTCCTTGGGCTGTGGTTCTTCACACTGCTGTAGCTTTGCTACAAGACCTTTGTACTGCAAATCAGTATTTGCAGCTTCCAAAATTATGTCTTTCATCTCAGTCCGGTACATGTTAATGGTTGCAACATGTAATTCGTGCACTTTTCTGCTAAGTGCATCAACCACCTTATTTTCTTTCCCTTTGATATGCTTGATATCAAAGTCATATTCGCACAAAAACTCCAGCCATCTGATTTGCCTGGCATTTAAGGTCGGCTGATCAAATAAATACTTCAGACCATTATGGTCTGTTCTCAACTCGAATCTCTTGTCCATGAGGTAATGTCTCCATTTCCTCAAGGCATGGACGATTGCTTCCAGCTCTAAATCATGAGTGGCATAATTCTGCTCATGTTCCTTCAACTTTTGGGATTCATAAAAAACTACAAATTCCTCTTGGCTGAGAACTCCTCCTAGCCCCTCCTTACATGCATTTGTGCACACTACGTAATCCTTTTTTGGATCTGCAATCTTCAGGATTGGAGCACTAGTTAGCAGCTGCTTTAATCGTTGGAAGCTACTCTCACATTCTTCAGTCCACTGGAACTTCTTCTCCTTCCTTTGCAAGGAAGTGATAGAATGAGCGATCTTTGAGAATCTGGATATGAACCTCCTATAGTAGCCCACCAAACCCATAAAATATCTAACTTCTGCTGCATTCCTTGGCACTGTCCATTCTCGAATGGCCTGTACCTTTTCAGGATCCACAACGATCCCTTCTTCAGATATAATGTGCCCCAAGTAATGAATCTTGCTTTGATAAAATGAGCACTTTCTCAGTTTTGCGTAAAACTGGTGTTCTCTCAACACCTGCAGCACCATTCTCAGGTGTTGTTCATGTTCTTCCTCTGTCTTGGAATACACCAAGATATCGTCCAGGAAGACTATGACAAACTTGACCAAATATTCTCTGAACACTCCATTCATTAAGCACATGAAAACAACATGCACGTTGGACAACCCAAATGGAACCACCGTGAAATCATAATGACCGTACCTTGTTCTAAAGGCGGTCTTGCTGATGTCCTCATCCTTTATTCTCACTTGGTGATATCCTGATCGGAGATCTATTTTCGAAAATATTTTCGCATCCTTCAACTGATCAAAAAGATCATCAATCCTTGGTAAGGGATACTTGTTCTTGACAATGACCTTATTCAACTGTCAAAAATCAATGCACAACCTCAATGTCCCATCTTTTTTCTTCACGAATAGGACCGGGGCTTCCCACGGTGACACACTGGGGAAAATGTAACCTTTCTTTAGTAGCTCTTCGAGCTGCAATTGCAACTCTTTCAGCTCTGGTGTACTCATTCTATAAGGAGCCTTCGAAACTGGATTTGCTCTAGGCATCAAATTTATAGAAAAATCGATGTCCCTCTTCAGAGGTAGTCCAGGTACCTCCTGAAATATGTCCATGAATTCTTTGATTACTCTGTGGTCTTTCAGGTTTGATACTTCATCTCGGGATGATTCTTCCACCCGAGCTGCAAGTAATTGACAACCTTTCCAGTAACATTTCTTCAGCTGAATGGTTGATATTTCCCTAACAGCCACGGCTCTGGGAATTCCTTGGACTATTACCTAATTTCCCTCCTCGTTCAGGCATGCAAACTTCTTATTACGCCAATCCAGAAGGGCATGGTGCTGGTCCAACCATTCCATCCCAATTAAGCAATCGTATGAGCCTAAAGGCAGAATGTTCAATTCAGCCTTAGTGCTCATTCTTTTCATGTCCATTGAAAAGGACTTAACCAATTCAGTGACCTTCCTCTTGGCCCGTGTGGCCAACTGCACTAACCAAGACTTCTCATGTTTTCTTCTCATTAGATGCAAACTTTCCACCACTCTAGGATCTATGTAACTATGGCTAGCCCTTGAATCAATTAAAATAACAAGTGGTCAGTTGTTGATCATACCTTCCACTTCAATCATGTGTGATTGAAATTATTTTTTATTGTTTTCCAGGGCTGTGTAGATCCTCGGCATTCTTCTGCCCATATTTCCCACTATTTCAGCTTGTTGAACAATATGTACAGTTCTCGCTTTACCATTTTTATGGGGACAATATCTGTACTTGTGGTTTCCTTGACAGCCCCAACACTAAATGGGCATCTGTCTCTGTCTTTGTGCTCCCTCTTCAGTCATTCTCGGCTCTCTAAATGATGGCTGTCCTTGAAGACTATTTCTGAAAAAGGAAAGCTTGTTTCCCTTCTGCCTCTGTTCCTTCTTAAACTTCCTCTGATCATTCCAAACCATCCGAAGGATGGGCCTTTCTCCTTGCTATTCATACAAGAATTTTGCATTTCTTATTATTTCTTCCATGGTCTTAGGATCATCATATTGAATCTTGTCACTCATGCAAAGTGGCAGTCCACTCAGATATCTCTGAATCTTGACAGCCTCATCTTTGATGAATGGAACATACTTCAGTAGTTCTAGGAAACTTTGTTCATACTCATCAATAGTCATGCTGCCTAGCTTGAGTTCGAAGAACTCCTTCATCTTTCTGTCATAGTATCTTTTAGTCAGGTATTTCTTCTCGAAATACCTCTTAAATTCCTTCCAAGTGACCTCTTTCTCTCTGATGTGCTGCACCTGCACAAACTGATCCCACCACATGGATGCTTTTCCTTTCAGTTGGTACATTGCAATTATTCCTTCTGCATGGGAAGAATAATTCTACAGATGGAAGTACTTCTTCATGCCAAGAAACCATGTCTCGACATCTTCCTCCTTCTTATGTTCTCCATCGAATGTTGGAGGTTTAATCTTGTTCATCTCCCCTTTCAATTCCTCCTTTCCAAATTTTCGATGTTTTCTGGTAGGGGATGGGCTTGAACTACCGTGTGTCCTCCTGTCAGAATGTCTTTGGGAGCGACTAAGATGTCGGCTACCACTCCTCGACCTACTTCTTCTCCCATGGGTTCTGCGACTCTCCGTAATACTTAAGTCTCTTCCCTTCTCGAGTTTCTTCTCTATTCTTTCCAGGCTCTTAAAAAATTTTAAGTTTAATTCACCCTGTCGATCCCCAACTTTCATGAGCTTTCGACTATTAGCTTGGCGAGCCTTGGCCTCTCTTTGAAATCCTTCAATGATTTTCATTATGTGTCCTTCCTTATCCTTCTATTTTCCATGCCCATTGGAGTTCAATCCTTCGATTCCTAGGTTGACTTCCTTTCCTTCCTGTTCATATTTTGTTTCGGGGGTAATCTGCCCCTTTTCCCACTCCATACTCAGCATTGGTTAACTGGAGTCCTGACCTTCGTTGAACTCTGCACAAACACAGTGCAATTAAATTCAAAGTTTGTCAGGCCATTACTCCTTCAGAACAATCCATAACATTTGTAAGACAATACGAACAAGAACAAAAGATATTTTGATTCAAATAAGTTTTCTGAGCTCTCATTCGGTTCTGCAAATTTCATGTTTTCGAAACTTTCATTTTTGGCACTTCGGGATTTCGGGACTTCGGGTTTTGAAGGTGGTTCACCTCTTCTCACCTCCCATCTCCCAAAATGTTGATTTCTTCCTCATTCATACCCACTACTTCAATCAACTTTTCCGTTGATTTCTGCAGAATCAGAACCCCTGAATTACCTATGGAGGCCTAGCGCAAGCTAGCTCTTTCTCTCTTTCTCTGTTCCCATGTGATCACGGGTCATGATCACAGCTCAAATAAATGAAGTGCCTCTTTGTATTTCACGTCTCGGCGCTATAGTGATGTCGAATCGTTCGACTTTGCAACCGTCGTACCCCGACAGGGCTAGCGACCAACCAATAGGGACAAATCCCATAAAGGCTGGAGAATAGCCAATGAGAACAGGCCCCATCACACAGTTAAGTGGGGCACAGGTGGCAGAGGAAAAATGTGACATGGTAGACAATAGGACAGGAGGGGGCCCCATTTCCCATGCCACACTATTTTGGACCCCCCCCCCCCCTCATTAAAGGCAGAATGGCAAGGGGGATCCGCAATCCAACTGAGCACCATTGATCAAGGTGAAATAATCTCGATCGTTTGAGAGTTGCGTGTCTAATTCTGGACCCCCCCCAATTAATGACAAAACGACAAGAGGGTCCCGGAATGTGGCCTCAGGCGTAGATCTGGGCGGGTGGACTCTGGCTGACCAGATCTACTTGCTACTTACCTTAATCCGCATTCACGCCCCAACGTAAAGCCGACATCTCTTCCTCACATCGAACAGTTGTTACAGACCCTGATATTCCCCGAAGGAATCTCGTCTGTTCATCGGGACTTAGTCACATGCTAACGTCTCAACATTATGGGTTAGAATTTATCAAGGCGAGAGCCCAAGTTCTTGTCAACGGAACTCCTGAATCCCCGATCCCCGAAATGGGTAATCTCTCGAAACGTGGCCTTATCAAATCAGATGATCCATGACTGTTCTGGGGTTTCCACCATGGAAAGTCCCGATCCCTTGTTACGAGAACTCCCGATATCGCGATTCCCGATTTCCTGAAATGGGAAATCTCACGACACGTGACCTCCGTCGTTCGGATGATCTAGATCTATTTCAGGTATTTCGCCCCTATTCACTAGGGTTTTAACCCTCAAATATCTCTTGACAGATTCAACGGCTGTCAGGTTTTCCAGCCGAGATCTAACAGCTCAGAGGGTTCCTAACTAATTCAGGATTTCGCGTATCACGATTTCCACACTCCTGTGCAATTCCAAAGGGATTTAAACCCCGTGCACACTTTCCATATCTAACGGTCATGAGGGTTCACCTTCCCTCCCAAACAGATCCTAAATCTCCTACACTTCTGGCGTGGAGTCCTCTCTCTCTGTGGACTCATACCATACTGGTTGCGGTTTCATAACGCTGCCATACCTCCTGAGCTTAAAAACTCGTCAAGTAACTTCTTGACACTTTGGAGGACACCAAGGTTTGAAATTGGCCTTCCAGACCCAATTTCCCCTCGCATTCTCGGTCCAAAGACCTCTCCACTGGCCCATCTAGGCTCAGTATCGAAACCTTGGCTCTGATACCAAACTGTAGCCCACCCTTTCAGCTACCATGGATTAATTGCTAATAAGAGAATACTATAACACCACTCTATACATGATTCGTACAGGTATTATATGATCCATATGATCTCAACAATTAAACACATTCAATGCTCAGAGTAAACATATTATCTACTGCTATAATTAACAATCCATAGAGTTTTATAATAATTCATATACACAGCGAAAATCATGATAACATAAGCAGCACAGTCCTGCAAAACATGATTAAGGCATAATCATATACTTATCTTTTAACTGTGGTAGATTCCACCAACTAAGTGCAGGCCTTCCACGAACCTCCCAGCCTTAGACTACACTGCTCATCAGCTCAGAAGTGGGTCACCCCCGAGTTGGGACTAAGCTCCACCCCAACGCAAGGAATCCTAGGCTAGGCTGAGGTTACAGGGAAAACAACATGTAAAATCTGGAAGGATTCTTCCCAAGATGCCATCTTACGCCCACTACTATCAGACTCTCATTCCCCACATGCCTGTTCCTCTCGGGGGTATACACCTTCACAAGCACATTCCATCGGTGCTAACCTCCCTCTCTGGGTCTCGGAAACAGGACAAATCAGGAAGTCTCAGAGCCTGAAGCTAGTGTTGGATACTCTCTAGAAGAAACCTCTTCCAACAACATCCACCTCCCTCACCTAGAGAGAGATCACACACAGGCTCAATCACAACTCGTGTTGGCCATCAAACCACTCACAGTCCAACCTTGCATGGTTACCATAGCCAACTAGAAATACAAACATGACCTCTCAAACAAGATCAACAATGGCTCGAGGCCTCACAGTGATGGTTCATAGGAATGCATGATGAGTAACTCCTGTAGGGTCCGACACAGACTCCACGACTCAGAACAGAGGGTGAGACCATCTCTTCAGAACAACACAGTCTTTCCCACTGGTTCAACAATGGCAGAATGGTTCAGGGTCTCGGCTTCGAAACAAAGCCTCCATGCATAGGTTCGATCAGTCAGATAGAGGATGTGCATGGACTATCAAAGTCAATACCGGGTTCTCGACTCTCAGAAACACACGAGGTATTCTTGCAGAGGTTGGGTTGGTCATACTGTTAAGCGCTCCCTACACGCTCAGGTAGTCGGGTGGAATGGAGGAGAGAGAGCCTTCACGACTTACCTCATCTATTTTATTTGCATGCATTAGGGTGGACACTTGTCACCCTTTAAACTGCATGCGTTCTTGAGCATGCATTACCTTTCTTATGGTTAGGAACTTAGGATAAAACATAAATGGCACATGTTCTCTTGGAATAATAGTAAAATATTATTCCCAGGCTTAAGCCCCCTAGGCTCAACACTTATCCCCTTTTCCCACCTTCCAGCCCCTAATTCCTTGCCCATTCTATGGATGCTTAGTCCCCGTTCACTCATTCATCATGGTCGGCATGCACCTGGCAGTGTTTATATTTTATTAATTGTTCTGCATGATTACATATACAACAGCAGGCTCCTGGCCTTCAACACTTAGGCTCCCTGGCCTAACAACACATAAGTATCCAACTTATAAGAACTCGGCTCATCAGCCTATAAATCATAATTACAATTCCTTTCAGAACATGGTTTACTACAGGGCTCAGCGTTGGGGACACTACACTTTGACCCACTAGACATTGACCCGATGATATCACTTAATTCCCTCACTGGATTCTCTTCTCCTTGAACTCTCAAATTAATTGGTTACATCAAAATTAGGAAAGTCATCATCCTTGTGGATAGTGTTATCACCCATAACTTTATTCATTGCCACATTTACCAAGAAGTCAATTGTTACATCCGTGTCATCAATCATTTTGAAATCATGATTTCCAATGGTGGTTCCATGAAATGTGGGGGACGATGTGAAAATGTGCGACTCCAAATTGGTCATTATCAACTGAAATCACATGTGTTTGACATAGAAATGGGTGGTTGTGACATTGTTCTTGGTGTCTAATGGTTATGCACTCTAGGCCCCATTCTCATGGATTTTAAGGAATTAACCATGAAATTCCAATATAATGGTCAGCAATATAAGTTCCAAGGCATCAACGTAGGTTCCCATGAGATCATCAATTCTCATCGCATGGAAAGGCTCCTCAAAAAAGTTCATTCGGGAATTATATCCCAACTCCCCTCAATTCATTTTGTTGAGACACCTTCTATGCATACCGACCTCCAATCTATCCTCTCCTACCACCATGTTGTTTTTAACACCCCCCAAGAACTTCCCCCTTCTCGTGGAGTCCATGATCATTCTATCCCTCTCATTCCAAGCACTCTTCCTCCCAATGTTCGGCCTTATCATCATCCCTTTCACCAAAATAATGAAATTGAGAAAATTGTTCATGAATTACTTGAAGCCAGTGTTATCCATCCCAGTACTATCCCCTATTTGTTCCCATGTGGTCATGGTACTCAAGAAAGAAGGTACTTGGCACATGTGTCTTGATTTCTGCGCCCACAACAAACTCACAATCAAAGAAAAAATCCCCATTCCTGTCATTGATGATCTCGTGGATGAATTGAGTGGTTCTCAATGCTTCACCAAATTGGATCTACATTCTAGCTACCACGAGGTCTGTATGAAAGTATAAGACAACACCAAGACTGCATTTCGCAATCATGAGGGTCATTATGAATTCTTGGTAATGCCCTTTGGATTGTGTAATTCTCCTTCCACTTTCCAAATTCTTATGAATAATGTCTTCCTTCCTTTTCTCCATCATTTTGTCTTAGTTTTCTTTGATGTTATTCTTATCTATAGTAAAACTTTTCCATCCCATCTCTCCAATGTGAATCAAGTTCTCCATCTACTCTCCAAACATCATATTTTCCTCAAACAATCTAAATGTACCTTTGGTGCCTCAGAAGTGGAATACCTGGGTCATATTTTCGAAAAGGATGGTGTCCACGTGGATCCTAAGAATGTTGAATCTATGAAATATTGACTTCACCCTAAAACTCTTCAAATCCTATGTGGTTTTTTGGGTTTAATAGGCTATTATAGGAATTTTTTTTAGAATTATGGAAAGATTGCAGCTCCTCTCACTTCCCTCCTTAAAAATAATGCTTTCACTTGGACTTCAACTATGTATCATGCCTTCCAAGCCTTAAAACATGTTATGTTCTCTAACCTTTTCCTATCCCTCCCAGACTTCACAAATACATTCGTATTGGAATGTGATGCTTCCGGGAAAGGAATTGGAGCCGTCCTCATGCAAGATGGTAGGCCCTTGGCCTTCACTAGAAAACAACTTTCAAAGCAACATTTGGGCCAATCCATTTACGAAAATTAAATGTTATCTATTTTTCCTGATGTGGATCTTTGGCTTCCTTATTTATTGGATCAAAACAGATCATTAGAGTCTCAAGTATTTTCTCGAACAATGAATTTCATCCCCGGTGCAACAAAAATGGGTGACCAAACTATTTGGCCATGATTATGAGATCATTTACAAGAAGGGAAAGGACAATGTAGTGGCCGATGCTCTTTCTAGGAAATATGAAGACCTGACCCTTTTCTCCCTCTCCTTCATTGTACCAGATTGGCTCCAAGTTGTTCGTTAGGAATGGTTGCAAGACCCCAAAATTTCTAGCCTGCTCCACCAATTGCAACAAAATTCTTTAGTTTCTCTAAGGTACTCTTGGCATAATGAAGAGCTTCGCTATAAAGGCCATTTTTATTTATGCAAGCAATCCCAACTTAAATCCACAGTGCTTTCTAAAATTCATGCCTCACCCACAACCGAGCATTCAGGGTTTACCAAAACCTATGAACGGGTCAAACGTTATTTTTTCTAGGAAGGTATGAAACAAGACGTCTGCATCTTTGTGTCTGAATGTGAGTTATTTCAATGCAACAAGGGATAAACTGTCAAATCTCTAGGAACATGCCCAATGATTTTGATTCCCTCTTCTATTTGGCAAGATATTTCTATGGATTTCATTGTGGGATTACCTAAATCGGGCAATAAGTCAGTCATCATGGTGTTAGTATATCTTCTCTCCAAATATGGTCATTTTTGTGCTCATCAACACCCATTCACAACCACCAGATTGGCTAAATTATTCATGGATAATATCTTCAAGCTTCACAACATACCTAATTCTATTGTCTCTGACAGAGACCCCACTTTCACCAGCAATTTTTGGCAAGAATTGTTCAAGCTACAGGGAACCAAATTGCATCTCATCACTTCCTATCACTCCCAGATGGATGGATAGACTAAAGTTGTCAACAAGTGTTTGGAAACATGTTTGAGGTTTTTTTCATCTGAGCAAAAAAATCGGTGGGCTCAATGGTTACCCCTAGATGAATGGTGGTAAAACACATATTACCATACAACTACTTACATGACTCCTTTTGAAGCATTCTATGGAAAAAATCCCCAATCAATTCTCTCTTATATGCCAAGGTTATCGAAGGCTCAGGAGGTTGAAAAACATATTACAATCTGCAAGGCTATTCTTCATGCCCTCAAAGACATTTTGGTCATGGCTCAGAATCACATGAAGAAACCTTATAAGAAGACTTCACTCAAATCTAAACATTGTCAGTAACTTATACCCAAATTTTATGGTCCTTATACAGTTATCAAGCATGTGGGAGAGGTGGTCTATCCATTATCTCTATCCATTCAGTTGAAGCTCCATCCTTTTTTTCATGTTTCCTACTTAAATAAGGTTATTGGAACTAAGTGACAAACTCGAACTAGTCTCCCTGAGTTGGATGAATAAGGTTCCATATGGTTGTATCCAAAAGCAGTCTTGGCCCACAGAGAGTGTCATATCCGTCAGCACACCATCCAGGAAGTTTTAGTCCAATGGAAATATACACCTCCAAAAGATGACACCTGGGAGTCAACCACCATTCCCTCATTTGAAGCCTTGAGGATAAGGTCGTTCTTCAAGGGGGAGGGCATGTTAGGGACCTAACCTCCCTAAACCCTCACATAGGTAGAATAATATAATTCCATGTAATAAAGGCCAATAGTAATAAGGCCTATTAATACGGAAGAATAAGTCAAATGTAAGAAGACCTAATAAAAGCTTTCGCTTCTAGAAGGATCTTCCTCTACATTGTTCTTTTGGATAGATAGAGTATAAATAGAAGTGGAGGGTATGTGAAATATTATCTTGGATATTATTTTAATAGAGAGTTGCTCTGTTGGAGGTTTCCCCATTTAAGAAGAAAGTGAACATTGCTATCAGTAATCAAAGTGATCTTTCTGGTGTTATTCTAGTATTATTCTTGTATTGTTATGATTATATCATTGCTTCTCTGCCATTTCTAGTTAAAATATTTATGTTATGCATACTATTTTATATCTGGAATACTACAAGTTAGGTCTTCCATGATTTATTCTAATCCTCTAAAGGCATGTCTTCATAATCCGACATGGGTGCCTTCATATCCAACCCGTGGGATTCAAGCCCCATGGAAGCCCAAGCTAGGTGTGTTCCTACAAAAATGTCCACCAACTGGGTCATGTAAAGACAGATGGATAGGCCCTCCAAGGATCTCAAGTCAAATGCATCATGATGAGTAAATAAAATATCCATCTAATCATGTACATACAAACCACCTCATCAAAATAAACCAATGCTCAAATACCCTATGTAATTTTCCAAGTTTAGGTATGGGAGGGTTGACAAAACAACCTATTGGGTGAATCATACCTCAAGTTTAGGGGTGCTTCCCGAGGGGACCTCCTTCTAAGTCATGTGGATGAGGTATCATGGATGGGGAGAAGACTTTTGGGCATGGAATTCGTGATATACAAGAGGTTGTAGTGTCTCATTTATGTGTGCCTTTGGAGAGGGTGTGTTGAACCTTCATTTTCAATGCAACCTTTTTCCAAGTCCTTTTATTGTATTTTATTCTTTTAAAGAATATGTTTCTAGGTTAAAGCCAAGGTGGGGCTTCTACCTAATCATGAAAAACTATTCCCGCGTGACTCTACCATTGTCACATCATTCTTCCCCAAGTTGAAAACATCTTTGGGGCTTCTACCCAAGCAATAAAAATAGTTCCCAAACATGCTCCACCCTGGTTGGAATCTTGTTATTAATTATTTTTCATGGGTCCCATTATTTTATTACAAGAGACATTTCATTGTCCTCAGGATCCTTAGGAAATCATATAGAAGGTTAATGATTGTCTTTTATATTTTTTTATCTACAATCCTTTGGGCCTTCAACCCCTTCCTCCTATGAAATGAGGGACAACCCTTTCTTGGGTCAATACACCCGAAAATCCCAAAAGGTGAGGAGAAGAGGGGATAAAGTGTGGAAAGAGATAAGTATGGTCGATAATGGCATCGTGAATCATCAAAAGGACCTCCTAGTATAAATCCTATTCCTAAGGGTGACCCACTTGCTTGGGCGCAATGTCAACCACCAAAGTGAAACTGGGAAAATAGCATAATGTCCAAGAAAATGTCACATAATCAAAATCATTAATAGACACAACAAATTCAAATACCTCAAATATTGAAATGACACTCACCATAATACATGGCTTGTACCTCATGAATAAATACCCAATGTCTTACAAAATTCAGTTGATGTGGTGGATACCATCGTGATGAACCCGGAGATATGGTGGTGAGGTGGGTCTCTCTCTATGAAAGTGTACATTTCTTATCAAGATGTCTCTCGGTACTCCATGTATGCAACCTGAGGGCCTCAAGACATCATCTCCTTAATTATCCCTAGGATTTGGGGATAACTTGTCAAAAAGGAAATATGCTCACAATGATAGTATTTTAGTAAAAATAAGGAACCATTGATGATAGAGGGAGAAAAAAATGATAGTGTATGAAAGCATGAAGATGTGAGTAGCAATAGAATAAGAAACAAAATAATGTAATTCCATAAGGGGAGAAACTATTTATCCTCGATGTCAAAGGGGAGAGAAACAAACTTTTGGTGATATGGGGAGCCACATGATAAGAAAAAATGATCCCTTTTCCATTGATTTCAAAGGGGGAGAGAAAAAAAGTGATGGATAGAGTGATCATGGTGATGGATAGAGTGAGAATGAATCACTGCAAAAGGTAGAATGTGTTTCCATGAATGACAGAGGGGGATATTGTTGAGAAAATGTTGTCATTGATGTAATAGTGGTAGTGTTGATGATGATGTGGCAGTAATGATAAGGATTTAACAATGATGATGATGATGTGGAAATGAAAAAGGGATATTGTTTGAGTATTGAAGCCATAAATCCAAGTGAAGGAGACTTCAAGCCATGAATCCAAGTAGAGAAGCCTTGAATCCATGAATCCAAGTAAACAAGGCTTGAGATTGATTGAATTTTAAAGCCATGAATCCAAGTGAAGAAGAATTGAAGCCATGAATCCAAGTAAAGAATCCTTGAAGCCATGAAGCCAAGAGAAGAATCCTTGAATACATGTTGATTAATCCTTGAAAAGTCAACATGCAGTATTCAAGCCATGAGGACAATTCAATTTCAAAGAAAATTAAAGAAACCCTTGAAGTAGTAATGATATGTCCACTTGAAGAAGCCTTGAAGTTACTTGAAGGAGCCTTGACATAAGTGTAAATAAATCCAAAGTGGTACCCTTATGGCATAGATTTAAATCATCTCCCTCATGGGATGATATGGAATGTAGTTTTTTCCACATGCCCTATTTTATTTATACAAAAATGGAGCCCACGAGATGTACAATATAAATATTACAAATCAACAGATTTCCAAGAGAAATATTGCAAGATGAAGATTGTTGAAAGTATTAGTTTTTGGTCAATTTGTATACCCTATATTTGAGGGGATTTTTAACCTACATTCCTGACTCAAGTGGGATCACAGGTTGCATGGTTGGGGATATTATTCTGAGACCTTTCCAATGGTATATGTAAGTCCCTATAACTCCCTAAGAATCGTGAGATATGAGTTTTTCCATCCAACAACCCATCCAAAAAATTGAGGTCAGATCAGTTAATTTTTAGGGACATAATTACTATAAATATAGGATAAAATTTAAAATTTTTAGGGTAACCTATGAAGAGATCAAGTTTGAGGTGTGCTCAAGGTGTTGGGGTGTCTTTTTGGTGTGCAAAAGAATTCTAAGGGATTCTCTTAAGGTCCTTATTATTCTCAAGGTATGTTATAAAGTTGTGATGTTATTGTAAGGTTGTGGTGTTGTCGTCAGGTTGTGAGTTTGTCATATCCACTGATGTGAGGTTGTCATATGTACTATTGTGAGGTTGTGATGTTTTCTTATGTTCTTCTATGAAGTTGTGATTTTTTTGTGATGCTTTCTTGAGGTTTTGATGTTGTCATATGCTTTTCTATGAAGTTGTGATGTTGTCATGATGTTGTGATGTTGTCGTATGCTCTGTTGTGAAGTTGTGATGTATATGTATGCTCTTCTATGAAGTTGTGATGTTGTCGTTATGTTGCCATGAGGTTGTGATTTTTTTGTATGCTCTACTATGAATTTTTCATGTTTTCATGAGTGGATGTTTCCATTAGTGGACGTTGTCATGAATGGATGTTACTGTCAGTGGATGTTGACATCAATGATTACATTCTGGGAATGATGTTATGAGGCTTGATAGGGTTTGAAGGATTGTCTAGGGAATGAAGCATGTAAGTGAATTCAAAAGTAATTTGTGTATGAAGATATTGGATTGGTGATAAGTTGAGAATATTGGTGTCTTCATTCAGCATGTTGGTGCATGGGATTTATGGAGTGGGTGATTCCTTCCAGTTAGAGCTGCTAAAGCTAAGGGTTTGGTGCCTCCTTCCAGTCGATGCTAGTAAATCAGGGAGTTAGAGATTCCTTCAAGTTGGTTCCTATAAATCAAGTGGTTGGTGCCTCCTTCCTATTGGTGCTAGAGAATTTAGGCAATTGGTGCATCCTATGAATGTAATCTTAACATGATATAAGAAAAACATTATGTGGTTTTCTCTCGTTTGGGTTTCCATGTAAAAATCATTGTGTTCTATGTATGGTTTTTTGTGATAATGAATGTAATTTTTAATGTTTAATGTTTACATGATGTTATTAAGTTTGAAAATGGTAAACAAGCTCAATACTAATTCACCCCCTTGATCCAGGTGGATATTGGTGGCCACCCACCTGTTCCAACTGGCTCCTTTTGTTAGTTTTTAGTACAACACATTCTTCTATAGTTATTTGTAATTGTGGGTTCTACACTTTTGGGTCTATCTGAATCCCTACACATATTCCAGGTGGATACTGGTGACCTCCCAACTGGATTATTTTGTATGTTTTCATTTCATCACATCTTAATGTACTTCCATGGATGTTTTGGGCCCCTAAACAATGTTTTTTTCGCTCGCCACATTAAAAATATATACAGACTCAAATTTTGAAAACATAATGCATATTTATCGAAAATACCTTTCCAGTGGGCTATCACACGCCTAAAACAAAGATCGTATGCAAAAGTTACGACCTCAGGAAGTTAATGTACTAACTTACCCAAACGGGGCCCACATGACTTTTAGCGTTTCATGTCTGAGGGATAGGTATTTGGATGTCTAGGGTTTTGGAATTCCCATTTATCATAAAAAGGCCTTTAGAGCCTCATTGTAATCATCTACTTGTGAATGATTGTAGTTGTCACATCTCTTCTCATAGATAAATTTGTCCCCATTATAGTGAGTCTTGCACTCTGTATTTTTACAGTCTCTTTACAATTATTTCATTAATAGAAATCAATCATTGTTGTATTTATCTGTTTCTAGAATTTTTCATGAGTGTTTCATTGTAATATCTCTGCTTTCATTTTGTTCTTCTCCTAAATATGGATCAGTGGTATCAAAGCAAGCTTCTCTTGATCATTTTTTAGTGCATGTCCCCGACAAGGTCCAAGTATATCCAATTGGTTCTCGAGCTTGTCTCTCTTGCAAAAAATCACTCTCGCATGCCCAAGAAACCCTCGATGGCGGCAGAAAATAAATATGGAAGAGTATAATATTCTATTAACATGTTGCTTGAGCAATATCTCGCGCGACAGAAGGACGAAAAGATGGAGAATTTTTCACATATACTTCAACGCCTGCCAATAACAACATGTGCATCTTCATTAAGCGACAATTTTGGAGGAACCTCTCCCTTCAAGGTACAAGTTAATTTTTATATTCCCATATTTGAAGGTCAGATAGATGAGGATGCCCTAGAAAAATGGTTAAATCTATTAGAAGGTTATTTCTTTGTTCAAAAAAATTTCGACAAGGAAAATATCACCTTCGCACTCCTCAAGGCTCTCCCCCATGTCAAAAATTGGTGGGAAACTTATTGGGAAAAAATTTCCACAGAGGAATATGGAATATATGGGGTCAATCCCACTTGGGATTTTTTTGTGGATGCAGTCAAAGAATAATACTATCTTGTTGATAACTATGAAGACTAGTACATGAGATGAACCACACTTAGGAAAGAGAAGATCCAAACAGTGTTGGAGTTCACAAATACTTTTCATACCTTGTGCAACAAATTGGGTATCAAAGACTATGATCGACATCTAGTTCTGAAATACCGTGGGGATCTGCATAGGTACATCCAAACCAAAATGGATTTCCTAAACATATCATCATTGGGAGATTCCTATCGATATGCCGTCAAAATCAAGAAGGAATTTAGGCACCTGAACAAATGGGAATTTGTGTGTGCAAATATGCCATAACCAAAGCATGGTAAAGATGACCCTAACCAAAAGCCTCTACAAAACCAGTCCAAGAAACAGGAAAAAGGGTAAAGGGGAGACAAAGAATGACACTAGGAAGTAGTGTGACTTCCACAAAATCCCTTGCCACAACACCAATGAATGTCGCTCAAAACAGTCATTGGTGGCCGATGTCAAAGACACAGAGCTGAACCCTAATTTAGAATTTGATCCAGAAGATATTGAAAATAGATAGATCATCGATGCACACCCCACTTATATTTTTGCGACCAAAAAAATTCAACCAGAAGAATCAGTAGATCCTAAAGAGAGGGAGTACCTCTTCCATTCAAAAATGTGGGTGAAGGGGACCTTGTTGCATTTCATTGTTGATAAAGACTACCAGAAGAACCTCATCTTAGATAAGGTTGTCAAATAGTTGGGGTTGTTGACAACACCACACCCACAACCATACAACATCAGGTGGCTTCACCAGGGATGAGATCTCTGTGTTAGCCAGCAGTGCCTCCCATCCTAGGGCATCCAACCCTTCAAGGATGAGGTAGTGTGTGATGTTTCCCCTCTTGATGTATGTGATGTTTTTTTGGGCCAACCATATATGTGGAGACATCATGTTGTCTATGATTCTAGATCGCATAGTGTCATTATTACTCTAGGAGGTCAACTCTATAGGATACCAGAGGTAGTTCTGACTACTGCTCCACCAAAAAAATGTCGTAAAGCAATCTCTCATACTGCAAAATGCATCCTCTTCATATTTTGTTAAAAGGATGCATAGAAGACCGCTACAACCACTGCAACCTCAACACCTTCTATACAACAAAAACAAATTATTGCTTCACCAACAATGGTGCCTACACAATGCCCCATCAAAACTAGAGACAACATATTGGTGGAGCATATTCAACCCTGCCAACAACATGCATGTGACAGTATTCCACAGACTAAGTAGCACAACTTCTCCAACAAAGCACACAACTCACGAAGAAGCATATTCATAAAATTCTTTCATCTCTTCCTTGGGAACTCAAATCAATGGATACCATTGCTTCCTAAGTAGGGAGGATTGATTCAGGTGGATATTGTTGGCCACCCACCTATTTGAACTGGATCCTCTTGCCATTTTTTAGTACAACACGCTCTTTTGTACTTATTTGTAATTGTGGGTTCTACACTTCTGGGGTTGTTTGAAGCCCTACACATCTTCCAGGTGGATATTGGTGGCCTCCTGCCTAATCCAACTGGATTATTTTGTATGTTTTCATGTTAGCACATCTTTTTATACTTCCAGGTCCGTTTTGGGCCCCTAAACAATGTTTTTTTGTATCACCATAGTTAAATTGTAGATAGAGTCAGAGTTTGACGGTGTAATGCATAGTTCTCGAAAATACCCTTCCAACGGGCTATCACGTACCTAAAACGAAGATTGTATGCAAACATTATGACCCTGAGAAGTTAATGTACTAACTTACCCAAATGGGGCCCACATGACTTTTGGAATTTCATATCCTAGGGTTAGGTTTTAGGATGTCTAGGGTCTTGACATTCCTGTTTATCAAAAAAAGGCATTCAGAGCCTAGTTTTAATCATCTGCTTACGAATGAGCATACCATCGCATCTCTTCTTGGAGATAAAGATGCCACCATTCTAGTGAGTCTTGCACTCTATATTTTTACAGTCTCTTTACAATTCTTTCATTAATAGAAATCAAGTATTCTTGTATTTCTCTGTTTCTGGAAATTTTCATGAGTGTTTCATTGTAATATCTCTGCTTTCATTTTGTTCTCCTCCTAAATCCAGATCACCCTCCCTCTCAGTATTGGTGAATATTCCAATAATATTGATTGTCCCAATTATGTTCGCAATGGAAATTTTTTTCTTTGTGAGGTTAGTGATACCAATTGTTGGACACATCGACCACACTGAGAGGGTGGGTGAATCAGTGTAGGGCTCTTTTTCAAACTTCCCTTCACAAAAATCCTTAGTTGGAAATAACCATTTACTCATTACTTATTGTTTTCATTTATAGCCAGTTAAATGTGAACATACATCATAAACATATACCAACAACATATATCATCAATAAGTCATCACCACAAGGAACACAAAGAACACAAGATGTGTGTACAATTTTCTTTTTATTACGGACTACAATTCTTAGGTTATCAGCAACCACTGAATAGAGTTACAACTCCATAAGAGAACCATCTCTACAATGCAAGACTCAACTTACACAACTCAACACCAACTGAGAAGAGGGATCAATCCTCAACAAATACCAATATGTCAACAGGTACGCGACCTATCAATAGTGCAACACACGTATGTACGCACCCTTGATCTGGATTTATTTTTGGCATGAAATGAGAGCAGAGATATAATAAAGAAATGCACAGAGATATCATAGATATCCAATAATATGAAAAAAATGTATCATATATACAGTAATACACGATTTCTATTAATGAAAGAAATGTACAGAGACTGTAAAAATACATAGTGAAAGACTCACTAGAATGGTGGCAGCTTATCTCTAAGAAGAGATGTGACAGCTACTTGAATTCGAAAGAAGAAGATTACAATGAGGATCTGAAGGCCTTTTTACAATAAACCGAAATGAAAAAAACCCTATACATCCAAAATCCTAACCCTAGGAGATGATGTGCCAAAAGTAATGTGGGCCCCATTTGGGTAAGTTAGTACATCAACTTCCCAGGGTCGTAAATTTTGCATACAATATCCATTTTAGGTGTATGATAGCCCATTGGAAAGGTATCATCGAGGAGATTCATTTTGGGGGATAAATATTCCTTCAAATATCATTTAGAATCTTGATCCCAAAAAACCTTCATTTAGGCCCTCTAAATGGCCTCGGAAGTTAAAAACTGCTAAAAATAGTAAATTGCCAAAATTGCCAAAAAACTGTTTTGAGCCAGTTGGAAAAGGTGGGTGTCCACCAATATCCACCTAGATCAATACTCCCTCCTTAGGAAGAAATGGTCTCCATTGTGTTGAGTTCCCGGGGGAGAGGAAAAAGTGTTTGCTGAATCTGAATCTTGGTGAGTTGTTTTCCTTGCTGGAGACGTCGCATTGCTCGGTTTGTGGAAGGCTATCATGAGCATGTGGCTAGAAGGGTTGGATATTTTTAACCATTTTGGATACATGAGATTCTTTTGTGTAGAAGGAATCTTTACACTTTGCTACAATCTTGTCGACCTGCTTCTTTTGGATAGAAGGTGCTTGGGTTGAGGTTGTAGTGGTTGCATTATCCTTTTGTTCACCTTTTGAATAGATTGTGAAGAAGATAAATTTTGTAGTAAGAGATACTACCTTGTGGTAATTTTTAGGTGGAACAGTAGTCAGAACTACCTCTTGTATTCTGTAGAGATGACCCCCCAGAGAAACAATGACATTGTAGGGTCGAGACTCATAAACAACATGGCGCTTCCACATATTTGGTTGGCCCAAGAGAACATCACAGACATCCAATGGGGAAACATCACATAATACCTCATCTTTGAAGGGTTGGATGACATATAGCAATCGACATTGATGGATGACATGAAGATCTCGTCGTTGGCAAAGCCACCTGATGTTGTATGGCTGCGGGTGTGTTGTTGTCGACAATCCCAATTGTTTGAAAACATCTACTGAGATGAGGTTCTTATAACTTCCACTATAAACAATAAAATGCAGTGGGGTCCCCTTCACCCACATCTATGAATGAAAAATGTGATCCCCCTCTTCAGGACCTGTTGGTTCTTCTGGTTGAATTGTTGCAATCATGACAATAGCGGTGGGATCTACGTCAATGATCTTTCCTTTACTAGTATTTTCATAATCAGATTATGAATGAGGGTTCAGCTCCTTGTCTTTGATCTTGGCCACCAATGAATGTTTTGAGCGAAATTCATCGATGTTGTGCCACGAGATTTTTTGGAAATCACACCATTTTCTAATGTCCTTCTTTGTCTTCCTGTGACCCTTCTTTTCCTGTCGCTTGGACTGGTTTTCGAGAGACTATTTGTTAGGGTTGTCTTTTTCATACTTTGGTTGTTGCGGATTTGCAGACCCGAACTCCCATTTGTTTTGGTGCTTAAATTTCTGCTTGATTTTAACAGCATATCGTTAAGAAACATCGAGTGATGAAATGTCTAGAAAATCCATTTCAGTTTGGATGTATATGTGTAGAGCCCCACGGTATTTCAGAACCAAATTTCATTCGGAGTCTTTGATACCCAACTTGGTGCAAAAGATATGGAAGGTATTGGTGAACTCCAGAACTACTTGTCCCCTCTCTTTCCGCAGTGTGGTCCATCACATGTACTAGTCCTCATAGTTTCCAAGAAGGTAATATTGTTCCTTTACTGCATCCACAAAAAAATCCCAAGTGGGCTCGGCCCCATATATTCCAAACTCCTATGTGGAAATTTTCTCCTAGTAATTTTCCCACCAATGTTTGACATGGGGGAGATATTTAAGGAGTGCGAAGGTGATCTTTTATCTGTCGGAAAAATTGTGAACAGAGAAATAACCTTCTAGCAGATTTAACCATTTGTCAATGGATTTTGCATCTATCTGTCCTTCAAATACAGGAATATCAAAATTAACTTGTACCTTGAAAGGTGAGGTGCCTCCAAAGTGGCCTCCTAATGAAGATGTGTCTATTTCTATTGTCAGGTGTTGAAGGATGTGGGAAAAGTTTTCCATCATTTTGTCCCTCTATCGCGTGAGAGCTTGCTCAAGCAACAAATTGATAGGATCGTCTGCTCTGTTGTTTTTCTTTTCTTATGCCATTGAGAGTTTCTTGGGTGTGTGTGAGAGATTTTACTCAAGAGAGACAAGCTCAAGACCCAAATTTATATACTCAGACCTCATCGGGGACATGCACTGAAAAAAATAATCAAGAACAACCTACTATGATACCACTGATCCGGATTTATTTTCAGCATGAAATGAGAGCGGAGATATAATAAAGAAATGCATAGAGATATCATAGATATCCAATAATATAACATAAATGTATCATATATGAAACCATAAAAAAATATATATAGTAATACACGATTTCCATTAATGAAAGAAATGTACAGAGACTATAAAAATACAGAGCGAAAGACTCGCTAGAATGGTGGCAACTTATCTCTAAGAAGAGATGTGAGGGCTACTCACATTCGCAAGAAGATGATTACAATGAGAATTTGAAGGCATTTTTACAATAAATCAAAATTCCAAAAACCCTAGACATCCAAAAACCTAACCCTAGGAGATGAACCGCCAATAGTCATGTGGGCCCCGTCTGGGTAAGTTAGTACATCAACTTCCCGTGGTCGTAACTTTTGCATACGATCTTCGTTTTAGGCGTATGATAGCCCGTTGGAAAGGTATCATCAAGGAGATTCATTTTTAGGGATAAATATTTCCTTAGGATATAATTGAGAATATATATCCTAAAAAAAACTTCATTTAGACCCTCAAAATGGCCCCGGAAGTTAAAAATTGCTAAAAATAGTAAATTTCCAAAATTGTCAGAAAACTATTTTGAGCCAGTTGGAAAATGTGGGTGGCCACCGATATCCACCTGGATCATCCCTACCAGTAGTACAACTCATGTATGTACGCGTTCCATCTGTACTATAGCCTGTGTATTCCTTCTGAATAATTGGGATTTTCTCTCCATGAAAAAATCAGATCCTATGTAGCCTTCAGTCACTTCCACTTATGTCTTTCACTGTCCACTCTAAACCATAACCAATCGAAACACATATATTATCTCCAAAAAATTACTCATGCTCCTCAACCATACAATATGAATGCTACTTAATCATGTATAAGCAATCAATATACTATGGAAATCATGTCATTACTGAACCATAAGAGTGTTTCTCACTTTATCAATCAATAACCATATCACAACATCAATACCAAGAATGACTCAAGCATTCACCATACAATAAGAAAGAGTATCCATCAAGACAACTATGTAACCATACCATAGTTTATATGGCATATCTGAGCCCATAGAATGTAGATCTGGAACTTATTCAAACTTCAAGAACCTGGCACCAACTCACACTCAAGTCTCCATGACTTCATTCAATTGTACGCACTCGGCCTTCCTTCATCCCACGTGTGTATGTGTCCTACCTCACTGTAACCCGTGTATGTACGTGCTCTAAACCATTGTTTCTTGCGTACTCCTTCAGAAACTAGGGTTTCTGAACTTCTGAATTTTTTTTTGTCATGATCTCAGACTTACAGAAACTTTGATGTGTCCATGAGATCCTCCAGTCAATCTCTCTCTCGGAATAGATCTTCAAGATATTCTCAAGATATATTTTTCACAAGAGACCCTTGCCTCTTATTTATACTCTCTAAGTATCTTCCTTAGAAGCATCTTCTAGGCCACTTTTTCCACATAGCCACTTTGTCCACATAGTCACTTATGTCCAATTTTGCCCAATTTTCCACTTGTCCATGTATCCAATAGCCACTTGACCACTTAACCCATTTTCCTCATTTTTAGGGTTAACCTTCTTATAACCACTTTCCATAATTAGAAAGTTCTCCATTTACTTTATTATTCAAATAATCCTCCTGGACTTTGTCACTTCACTTTATTATTTAAATAATCCTCTTTGATTTTGTCACATCAATTTATTATTTAAATAATTCTCCTTCTTTGTAAGCACTTTGACTACTTTGACCTTTTGGGGATTCAAGCGAACATATGGGTGTCCTTCAAATTCATAAGGCTGTAACTCTCAAAAAGTGAGGAGTTATGTGACGTTCCACATACCAGTGGAAATGGCATGACAAGAACTATCCATATAGGATAGTTTCACTGGCAAATTCACTGATCTTCATCTCATTATTCCACAATTAATTATGGGTTCTCTTACCATACTTCTAGGATAACACAATCACAAAGCATCTTCCTATGAGGGATTTAACCATAAGGGGATCACTTTGGAGTTAATCCATTTGTACTCCTTACCAAGAAAATAATGAGTCATCTTTACATCAATCCAACTATGCATCATATATCAATGAAACTACATTGATCTATCGTCATCTATGCATCATATATCAATGACAACTCATTGATCCATCTTCATCTATGCATGAAATCATATGACTATAATTCCATTTAACATCAATCCATTCACATCAAAGACAACGCATATTACATCAATATGCTATGACAATACATTGTTCCATTGACATCAATCCTTTGACATCAATCAATCAATCCTTTTGCATCAATGACAAAATGATCCAACAATCTCCCCCTTTGGAATTGATGGCAATACCAACAATGATGTCAACACCAATCATTGATGGAAACGTGAGGAAAAGGAATTTCTCTACATCAATAGTCATCTCAATCACATCAATGTGACTATCTCTCCCCCTTTGACATCAATGGAAAAGGGTCATTCTCCCCTTGGGGTTGCTCCCCCTACCTGAAATCTCCTTGGGGATGCTCCCCATATTTGAATTCCTTTGATATTCCTATGAATAATATCTCCCCTTTTGAACAAGGGATATCACTCTAATGTAATGTTGAAGATATATAGCTCATGTTGTCGTTGTGACCATCACTCCCCCTATAACTATGCCTCTGTGCTCTTTCTCCAGATATAGGTCTCTTTCTCAAGTATTTATCTTTTCATTTGATAAATCTCTCCTCCTAGAACTCCGAGAAGAAGAATGAACCCCCCTATGGGTATGTCTCCCCCTATCTTCTTTGTAATATGAACAATATTCTACCACGACAATATGCTTCTGCTACAAATGCTACTACTCAATCGGAACATAGATCAACTGCTCTTTCTATGAAAATCCTTGGACCTGTCCATGCATCAAAATCATTCCATACCATACATCATGAAGAAAAAGTTATGTCAACAATCAAAATAGAGAATCATGGAAAAAACATCAACCAAGTACATCATGTGCCATATTGTGTGCCAATCATGCACAACACCCATGTACATCAATATCATAGAATGTGCCATAAGATGTCATCAATGGAGTGTATCAATCATATGCTTCTACAAACATGCCAACCATGTGTCTCAAACAAGTGTCATATCACCCATGACATGCTTCTATCATGAACCAAGCGCCACAACCATGTATATCAATCAATCAAGTGTCTTAACTATATCATCCCATATATTGGTACAAGTAATACCAATGGTGTACTTTAGCCAAGTACTATCATCCACATACATATACCATCTATGAGTGCATCAACATTGCACTAGTCATGTATCACCACCTGTACCAAGAAAGTGCATTAACCATGCACCAATACCACACCAAGATGAACTACAATCAACATGTGTCCTTATATATGAATGTCATATCAACCATAGACCATGTGCCAATAATACTGCTAGTAGGTGCCTCTAAAAATGTCCCAAATGTGTGCCAAACATGCATCAACTATAGATCAAACTATGACTCATCAATGGTGTACAACATGACCACTTCATCAACTCATCAACTACATGTCCCAATGTGTAGCTCATCCATATGCCAAATGCATGCACAAATATATCCAACAAATATTCTTTTAGTAATACATCATAAGATATATCAATGAAACTCAAATATGTACCAGCCATGTACCCCAACAGATCAACCTCAACCTCCATTCACTACAACAAATACGAAGAATCCAATAATACATGTACTAGGAGATCAATGACATCTCTCGCTAGCATCATCATGATATATCTCATAAACAAAGTGCCATAACTTCACTGTCACAACCAGAATTGTTCTTCAACAGAAAAATGTCTCAATCCACACTCTACGGTTAGTACCATGCATCCAAGATAGTCTTTCAACACTCAACCATATCTCACCACCATACATACATCAATTATGTATGACAACATGTAATCATGAAAATCTACAACAAACAATGTCAAACCTTGCAACAAACCATGTCACACCCTGCAACACAAAGTTATACCATTATACCATGTTGCAACTCATGTGCATATCCTTTTTCCCAAGGCTCTTTTACCACAGATACATGGCCTGCTGCAAAGACAACTCGCATATGTATGCGACTTATTCATAAGTCAGCTCGCATATGTATGCGATTGTTACCATTGTAACCCGCATATGCTTTTGAAGATGACAAACTTGAGCTTCCCTTAAGGCTTCCATTTTGTTCTGACTGTTCAGTTTTCTTCACCCACTTCTGAAGGTGTCCCATATTCTCAGAACTTTAGCTCTGATCTTCCATGTTTTCAAAAATTTCTTCCTTCCTAACTACATACCTTCTTCTAGTCATGCTACATGAATTCCTCATCATGGACTTTATTCTTGTGTTCCAACAATCCTAGGATTTGTGGCCAAATCCACTACAGTTGTATCATCTCATGGTGTGACAATGAGAAGCAATATGTCCTACTTGATTACATCTCCAACACCTTAGGGTGTTATGAAATCTTTCACTCTCTTTTCTTTCATAATATCTACATTCAAAATCTTTGTGACCATATTCATTGCATGAGTAACAATGACCATGAAAAACATTTTCATACATTTTCTTTGGTGTCCATATTGAAGGTCTCTCTCTTCTTTGAGGTGTAAGGATGGATTCTTGATGTCTTCCTTGCTTTTTTCTTTTGAAACTTTCCTCGCCTTGTGTAGATGGTTGGTGTGCAACATTGTTTCCATCCTTTGAGAGTGAGGGACTTACCTCATGCTTCTTTGAGGTGCTTTCTTCAACATGTGTAGCTTATTTGTTGTATCCAAGAACTGATTTATCATTTGGTGATATTTGAATATCCAAGATCTCATTCAATATTGTTGAGCTATTCAAGAATTTGTTTGAATTCTCTACTTTCTTTCTAAGATCAACAACTTCATCTTCCAACTTATGAAATGACTCTTCCTTTTCATTTACTTGATTCTTTAGTAATTCCTTTATCCTTTTGGCTTCTTCAATTTGGGTCTTGAGATGGACATTAACTTCAATAATTTTGCTAATCTCATCATCTAGATTCTTATTCTATTCTACTTCATTACTTAGTCTTTTGATCTCTTCTTATTTTTCTTCTAAATGAGTCTTTTTACTTTCTTCTTGTTCCTTGAGCATTTCCTTTAATTTTAAGAAGGTAGCTATATTCTATGTAACAATGGTCATAGTTGTATTCAAATAGACCCCATTCAACTTTCATTTTAAGCTCTGATAGCTCTTCTTCTACTTATTCCATGGGATAACTATCATTTTAATATACACAAACTATCTCTAGATTTTCTTCTTCACTTGTGGATAAATATTCAACATCATCACATTTTGAAATATTGCAATCAAGGGTTTTTGGAGATTCTTTACCTTCATTGATATTGATGGAATTTTCTTCAAGGTATTCCTTTTTTCCAACATCATCACATTTAGAATCATTTCAATTAGAGGATTGTGGATATTCTTTACCTTCATTGTTATTGATGGAGTTGTATTTAGTGTCTTCCTTCTTTCTTTGGTATGTCTCCACTAGCTTTAGCCATAGATCCTTGGTGGAAGTGCATTGTCCCATGTTCTCTTTGACATGACTTGAGAGTCCACTAAGAATGGTCTTGAGAGCCAATGCATCATTCTTTTTCTCTTTCCTTTGAGTTGCAAACTTTGACTTGTTCTTCAAAGGAACTGATCCACCAGTAGTTGCTTTCCAAACACCTGCTCCCATTTCCTTCAAATAAAGTTTCATTTATATTCTCCATGTAGGATAATTTTCCTCATCAAGTATGGAATTTCATCATCCATTTGTGCATCCATGGATCTCCTCCAAGCTTGTTAAGGATTATAGTGAAGGCCTGCTATGATACCAATTGTTGGACACACCGACCCCACTGAGAGGGGGGGTGAATCAGCGTAGGGATCTTTTTCAAACTTCCCTTCACAAAACTCCTTAGTTAGCAATCACCATTTACTCATTACTTATTGCTATTATTTATAACCAGTTAAATGTGAACATACATCAACAACATATACCAGCAACATATATCATCAATAAGTCATCACCACAAGGAACATAAAGAACACAAGATGTATGTACAATTGTTTTTTTTATTATGGACTACAATCCTTAGGTTATCAACAACAACTGAATAGAGTTACAACTCCACAAGAGCACCAACTCTACAATGCAAGACCCAACTTACACAACTCAACACCAACTGAGAAGAGGAATCAATCCTCAATAGATACCAAACTGTCAATAGGTATGCGAGCTGTCGGTAGTGAAACACGTGTATGTACTCGCCCTACCAATAGTACAAATCATGTATGTATGTGGCCTGTCTGTACTATAGCCTATGTATTCCTTCTGAACAATTAGGATTTTCTCTCCATAAAGATTTAGATCCTTTGCAGCCTTCAGTCACATCCACTTATGTCTTTCACTATCCAATCTGAACCATAACCAATCACAACGCATCTATGCTCTCCAACAACTTGCTCATGCTCCTCAACCATACAATATTAATGCTACTTAATCATTTATAAGCAATCAGTATACTATGGAAATCATATTAGTATTGAACCATAAGAGTGTTTCTCACTCTATCAGTCAATAAACATATCACAATAGCCATACCAAGAATGCCTCAAGCATTCAGCATACAATAAGCAAGAGTATCCATCAAGACAACTATGTAACCATACCAGAGTTTCTATGGAAGATCTGAGCCCTTAGAATGTAGATCTGGAACTTCTTCAGACTTCAGGAACCCAACACCAACTCACACTCAAGTCTCCATGACTTCATCCAACTATACGCACTCTGCCTTCCTTCAACCCACATGTCTACGTGTTCTGCCTCACTTTAACTCATGTATGTACATTCTCTGAACCACTGTTGCTCTCATACTCCTTCAGAAACTAGGGTTTCATAAATTCTGAAACTTTCATCATCATGATCTTAGACTTACGGAAACTTTTATGCGTGCATGAGATCCTCTAGTCGATCTCTCTCTCATAATAGATCATCAAGATATTCTCAAGAGATATTTTTCACAAGAGACCCTTGCCTCTTATTTATACTCTCCAAGTAGCTTCCATAGAAGCATCTTCTAGGCCACTTTTTCCACATAGCCACTTTTCCCACATAGTCACTTATGTCCAATTTTTCCCAATTTTCCATTTGTCCATGTATCCAATAGCCACTTGACCACTTAACCCATTTTCCTCATTTTTAGGGTTAACCTTCTTGTAACCACTTTCCATAATTAGAAAGTTCTCCATTTACTTTATTATTTAAATAATCCTCCTTGACTTTGTCACTTCAATTTATTATTTAAATAATCCTCTTTGATTTTGTCACATCGCTTTATTATTTAAATAATCCTCCTTCTTTGCAAGCACTTTGACTTCTTTGTCCTTTTGGGGCTTCAAGCCAACATATGAGGGTCCTTCAACTTCGTAAGGCCATAACTCTCAAACCGTGAGGAGTTATGTGATGTTCCACATACCACCATAAATGGAATGACAAGCACTATCCATATAGGATAGTTTCACTGACAAATTCATTGATCTTCATCTCATTATTCCATAATTAAGTATGGGTTCTCTAACCATACTTCAAGGATAACTCAATCACAAAGCATCTTCCCATGAGGGATTTCACCATAAGGGGGGCACTTTGGATTTCATCCATTTGTACTCCTTACCAAGACAATAATGAGTCATCTTTAGATAAATCCAACTATGCATCATATATCAATGAAACAACATTGATCTATCTTCATCTATGCATCATATATCAATGACAACGCATTGATCCATCTTCATCTATGCATGACATCATATGACTATGAATCCACTTAACATAAATCCATTCACATCAAGGACAATACATATTACATCAATATTCTATGACAACATATTCTTCCATTGACATCAATCAATCAATCCTTTTGCATCAATGACAACATGATCCAACACCAATGCCACAATAGTTTGATTAGAAAGCTATTTCTTCCAAATGGTGATTTGGGTTCGTGTGAAATTTTTTAGGTGTATAAGTTTCAATGTAATTAATCCCTATTCCAAAAAATGTAAATATCCATTTCCTAAATTTTTCAAGATAATCTTCACAAGTGCTTTAGCAAATGAAAAAATAACTAAAACAAGAATAGAATCAAACATCTAGTTCAAAATGAGGTATAATGATAATGGAATCCTGAAATAACTATCATGATAACTTGAGAGAGTACAAAACGTGTTTCATTATATATGAAATTGATATATTGAGATCCTGACATAACCATAGTGGGAACTCAAAAAATTCTACAAAGTGTCTCATTTATTTATGAAAAAGTTTCCACATTTTGCTCATGAAATTGGAATTATTGTATGATGATGGTTGGAATGTTTGATTAAGAAATACAACCATCATCAAATCATTTATCATTGTGCATTTTTTATTAGTCATAAGGTCAAAGGGAGTAGGTGTAGGATAGGGGTAATCGATGGTGAATAATCAAGGGTTGGAAAGGGCAAGAAATGAAAAAGGATCATGGTTTAGTGGAAATAAAGGGAGGGGGAGAGGAGATGATACTGCATAAATAAGATAAAGAAGGGAATGTCATAAAGAAGAAAATAAAAGAGAAAATAATGAAGGAGAGAAGAGGGTAATAAAAATATACGATAATTGAGAGAAGAAAATAATGAGAAAGAAGAAAAGTAGAAGTGAAGGAAACATTCAGTAGGAAGGAATGAACATGGGTAGAATAAGATGAGAATATAATGAAACTAAGAACTTAATCAACACAAAATACTACATATTCTTGATGGAAATAATGGAGATTCACCACACACCCATTAATAAAACTAGACACAAGCTTGAAAGCTTCTTCATCCCCTTGAATCTTTCTCCAATGGAATACTCATTCACTATTTCTCTCTTATTCTTTCCAAACTTCGTACAAAACAGATTAGTACTATGGGTGGATTTTATTGCAGCACAAAAAATAAAATTAAATGACCTATATGACCTAAGTTAAATGCAAACCACTATGTATCAAATATTCTATAGAACGTCACTAGCAATCATCTTTGTGGATCTCAATACCATGTGTCATCTAAAAACAATACAAGAAGTATTATTTTTCCCTTGACATCTCCTCGACAATGATGCCCAAAATTATATTCAATACCTTTTAAGGACTAAATCCTGTTTCACTTAATCATCAATCCAGAGTTTGTGAACTTGTGAGATGTCATGCATTGTATGTACAACTACAAATTATTAACTTGCATTAGTGTTATAGCATCAAATTCCACCTCTAAATATTTCATGATCTTGCTGGCCTTATCCCTATCCTCCTTACATACTACTATTCCCCATACCTCTTTGAGTCCTTCTAAAAAACAAAATTTTGAAGGATGTATGTACCCTCATAGCTATGCTACCCACGTACACATGGGATACTTAAGGGACACCCACGTACATGTTAATAAATGTTCAAAAAATAAAATTATGCCCAAATTAATGATGAGTTATGGTATTGGTTAGTTCTCTAACTCCTTTTTCCCTTACTCAATTGTCTCTAACTGATTGGAAACTGCATAAAAGGAACATTTTCCTAATGGAGAAGGGAAATGGCACTTTGCACATTCAAGAAAACACTCATCCAGATATTCCCTCCGAGTATGTAAGCCCATTTTATCGATGTTGCTTCTATTTATTGATCTGGAAACCCTTATTTCCATTTTTCCTTATAATCATCGACCTTATCTTACCAAAATTTTCTCTCTATACTCGCTTTAGGCCTGTGGTGACTTTAGTGTTAGGAACATCCTTATAGAAGGATTCAGAGCGGAGGAATATAGGATCCCTTTTGACGGGGAAGCACCACATCAAGCAGGTATAAGATGTAACCACCTTGTTGCTATTCATTAATAATACAAAAAACTTGCTCCTTCGAAGCATATTGTATTATTATTGTTCATATTTACAATACTTTTGTATACATTTCAGTAGAATACTAATTGCTTCATTCTTTTTGTTATTTTTCATATAACTAATGGGTATTTATTACTGTAACTACCTCTTTGTATAGATATACGTATTCAAGGTTTTTTCAGGTTGCAGAGAAACCGTTGAGAAGGAGTGAAAGAACTTTGTCAATTGAGAATAACACTGAATATTGGGCTCCTAGTAAGTTGATCTTCCTCTTTTTCAATAAGTTAGTCATTTCTATGAAATTTGGCTATTTTATCTTAGTTTGGTATTTTGTGTGGAATGTACTTTATATATGGTCATTGGTACACTACAGTAGGTGATTTTCCCCTAAAGTAGAATTGGTGACCACACTGGGGATAAACTAACTGAATTTCACAGAAACAACTATCATGGGAATCCTAGATTAGCACCTGCTTTTCATTTTGGTGCCCATGTTTAATTTCTCTTAGGCTTGAGAGTCATGTTAGTCCCACCATGATATTGCATCAAAAACCTCATGTTCTTCTCAATATTTTTCTATCTTTTACCTGTGGAACTCCCATATTTATGTGTTAAGTTTTACTACTGCATTGCATTTTGTTGCTTGTGCTTTTGAGCCTAATGTTGGATTCATATTGCTCTTTGCTTAGATACTTTCTTCAAAATTCTCATCACTTGCTATCCTTGCATAATATTTTCGTTGCAATTAAACTCATGTAACCTAGGAGGAAACAATCCCTCGAATTTCCATATCCTGCACATTCTTTCCTTGCATTGAGCATAGGTATGTTCCTTGCGCTTGGAACTAGTTTGCTCACTCGTGACACTCCTTTCCTCCGTGTATACTAGCATTATTTTATTCCTTTTTAGGCTTTCATAATATGAAAAAGACAAAAAAAATCAAATAAAAAAAGAAGAGTGTGGGAATGATTCTTTTGTATTTTAGTTGAGTCACCTTTGAACAAATCACAAAGTTTTGAGTCAAATCATAACGGTTTGGGTTTAGTATGTTTTTAGGAAACTAATCTAATTACACATTGTCGTTACTCATCCGACTATTTTTTCTTCCAGTCACTATGGAGAGTCTATTGTTTCCTCCTACATCATAGACTTATGTCAATGATCATTTTCATTATGTGCTACCTAAGTCACATATTGTGTCGCGTTCTTATTCCGAGGAAGTTTAACATGTGTTGGCCATTCCACATAATTCTTGGCTTTGCAAGTTGGCCTTCCCGTGTGTCAAGTACATCTTAGAATCATAAGTATTTTTTTCCTATAGTCATGTTGGTATGGAAGTTCCTCATTTAACTCCTACCGATGGGATAATATTTTATCGACTACCACAAATTGCTTTAAGAGTTTATCCTAGAGTCTCACCTTGGACCTATTTACATCATTGATAGGTAACCTTGCACTCAGTAGATGACATTCCACCATTGGTCCCTGACTAAGTGGTTTCTGAAGTGGATTTGGTGATCCACTTCATGAGATATTCATGGATACATAACACAATTACATATTTCCATAATAAATAATGTTTTATTTACTAACCATTTTACATATCACTTCACATCATATGAAATGCATTACGTGTCTATAAATACACGTGGGAGTCATGTCCTTAGAAAAGGTTATGACTTATGATAGACTTATAATTTACATTATAATTCCTATTTACATAATAACAAACCTATAACATGTTATTATATGATAATAAATGTAATATACTTTATGTAACATCCCGCTCTGGCGCACTGAGAACACTTATTATTTGAGGACACTTGCTCGCAAGTGATCTGGACCCTTTTTTATGTTAGACCTTTTATATTTGATTATGATGTGATTGAAAGATGACATGATGTGTTACTATTTGATGTAGACGGGTGCTATTGACTCAGTTTTATTGAGTGTGCAGGGTTTTTGACCTTGAGGATGCAGAGGCATCGGTAGAACCCCCTTGGACTCTGGACTGAGTCAGGGAGTGTGCTTTTGGGTTGATATGTTTATTATGATGTTTCATTTGATTTGATGATTTGATGTTGACATTTATGACATGATTATTGGTGATGCAGGCTGACGATAGCTTTCCGACCAGACTCACATATGGAGTAAAGGGGCCACACACGATTGCAGAGAGGTTGAGGGAGAGGGGTGGACAACAGACCTGCCACTGCCTGCTAGTAGTCCCACCGTGGATCGAACTGTAGGTTAACGATTACCTAGTTCGAGAGGACCCACGATGCCATGAGGGTTGACTGCGACAGTTGCTCACGATGATTCTAAGGGGCGCGCAATAAGGCGGGGGCCTTATTCCTTAGAACCCTTAGTCTCCTACAAGTTCACCTGGCAGAGTGTTGACTCCAGGGGTTATAGAGGTCTACCAATCAGTTCAGTTGGTGAGTGGAACCCTTGGAGCACGTGGTGCATCCTGAAGGGCACGTCACACCAAAGAAACTCAGTTGGTGAGTGGTCCCCTTGGAGCACATGGTGCGTCCTGAAGGGCACGTCGCCCAAAAGAAATTCCAGAGGTGAGTGGCACCCTTGGAGCACGTGGTGCGTCCTGAAGGGCATGTCACATTATTGTGGAGGAGGGGTCAGCCTAAGTAACCCTAAGTCCTCATCACCTGAATAAAACCTTAAGCAATTCCCTTAACCTATCGTTGCCTAGATCAGAATCTAAACCCTAAGCCTAAGACCTTCTAGAAAAAGGGGGGGGGGGATTTAGTGTGGCCTTAACAAATGAAAATTCAAAAAAAAGGAAAACAAAAACACAGACCATTATCCTCCCATTATCCTTGTCTACTTAATTAAACTATCCTCCATCGCCTTGACCTTCCAGTATCCATCTCCCTTTTACTTGTCTAGTTCACATTACTATATCGCCACCCCTCCCTGTAATTCCTCTTTATTCGTTTTAGGTAATACATTTATTTTTCCCCTATACTGGTTTGCCATCGCCTTAATATCTCATTATCCTATATATACATATATATTAATGGTAAATTAAATGATGGATAATGATAAACTACAAATATGAATGCATGCTTATAAATAGAAAAATGAAAATACATATATGTATACTTATATTATAAACAATTGTAAGAAAATAAAGTTAAGCATGTAAAAATTAAAAGGGAATGAATAATGAGTGCACATACTCTTTGAGTTTTGAAAAGAAAAATAAAATAATATAAAAAAAATAAATTAAAAAGAAAAGTAAGAAAATCAGAAGGGAAAAGGGGGGAAAACCTAAGAAAAGGGAGAATTAGGGTTTGAGTCTGGATAAAAGAAAGGGAGAGGGGGAAAGAAAAGGGAATTTTTTTGAGATTGGTATGGTTATGCTGCCAGACTAGAGACTGGACTGATTTCTTGTAGGAGTTGGGGATTCTCAGCAGACTTGAGTGGTAGCTCAGCCTTGGAGGCGAGCTGAGAAGCTAGTTACTCTCTGATTGTGTGTGGCCCCTTTGCGGCTCGGGGGGCTGAGGGGGAAGAAGAGTACCCCTAGAGTTTGGCTGGGAGGTACCGGTGAGTTCATTGTGGTCGGAAAGCGGGAGCACTGAAGACGGAAGCAGCAGAGAGCACGGGAGTCAATTGTGGCAGACAACAAGGCAAAGGTATGTTCTTGAACTTAGTAAGGTAGAAGGCATAGTGATTACTGCTAAGATTGTGATTGTATGGATGTGAATGTCCTTTCCTCGTCCTTAAACTCAAAAGATTCTTGTTTTTTCAATCAGTTCAGTTTAGGGTTGCTGGTAAATAGTTGGGGTTATGGGTGTTTCGTTTTTTCCGTATTTGGGCTTTTGTTTTTCAGTGGAATTCGTTTTTGGTGCATTGGGCGAGTTCTTGGCGGTGGGGTTCGTTTTTTTTGTATTGGGCGTTTTGTTTTTCAAGTGGATTTTGTTTTTGGTGCATTGGGTGAATTCTTGGCAGTGGGGTTTCGTTTTTTTTCGTATTGGGCGTTTTGTTTTTCAGTGGAATTCGTTTTTGGTGCATTGGGCGAATTTTAGGCAGTAGGGATCTCGATTTTTATTGTTGGGCGTGTATACAGTGTGTTGGGCATTTTATATTTGTATAGGGTTTATTCTTTTTATTGTTGGGCGTGTATACGGTGTATTGGGCATTTTATATTTGTATTGGGCATTCTTTTTATTGTTGGGCGTGAATACGATGTATTGGGCATTTTATATTTGTATTGGGCATTCTTTTTATTGCTGGGCGTGTATACAGTGTGTTGGGCATTTTATATTTGTATAGGGATCATTCTTTTTATTGTTGGGCGTGTATACGGTGTATTGGGCATTTTATATTGTATTGGGCATTCTTTTTATTGTTGGGCGTGTATACGGTGTATTGGGGCATTTTGTATTTGTATTGGGCATTCTTTTTATTGATGGGCGTGTATACAGTGTGTTGGGCATTTTATATTTGTATGGGGATCATTCTTTTTATTGCTGGGCGTGTATACAGTGTATTAAGCATTTTATATTTGTATTGGGCATTCTTTTTATTATTGGGCGTGTATACAGTGTGTTGGGCATTTTATATTTGTATTGGGCATTCTTTTTATTGTTGGGCATCCCCATAGTGGCCGTGTTTGAATCTATGGCTGGGCGTCCCCTTTTGTGGACGAGATTGTGGTATTAGATCGTTCCTTTCCTTAGTCCAGTTAAATTGTAGTGTTATATTCTGTCGCTGATATTTAAATCTCCTTGCCCTCCTGTGGTTACTGCCGAATAAACACACTGCCAGATTCAGAGATCATTCTTGTTGCATTCTTTCATTACGCCAGGGTAAATGAGTTATATGTAAAGTTAGAATAATATTATGGATTTCTCAATTAGGATAATGATAGTTGCCACCGATATGCATAAAGTTGATGTGATTCTACATATTCTCCCCTTTTTTTTAAACGTTGTTATTGTTTTTAATTATTGGCAATTTAAGTGTAGTTAATATTTTATAATGTCTTTCTTGAATATGGTTTCGTTTCATTTTATTCATGGATTAAATACGCGGCCTTTACAACTCGGTGTAGTAATGTGGTCCCAGTTTAACTATGGATTTTTTAACATTTTATACTCGTGGTTATATGCTGCAAAAAAAAATTCCGATTAATTAATGATGTCTTATATTAAATATGGATTTGTTTCATTTTTAGTCATGGCTTAAATACGCTGCCTTTAAACTCGGTTTAGTGATGTTGTCTTCTTTTTAATATGGAATTGTTATCGTATAATTTTGCAGTAATAATATTGGTTTAATTTGCCAGGGCAATGTTGATGCTGATTTGCAATATTAATAATTGTTTTATGCCTTGGTATTCTCGTTTAATTTGCAATAGTAGGATTGTTTAATTTGTCGGGGCAATGATGTTGTTGATTTGCAAAACTAATAATTGTTTTATTGCCTTGGTAAACTCGTTTAATTTGCAATAATAGGGTTGTTTAATTTGCCAGGGCAATGATGATGTTGATTCGCAAAAATTAATATTTGTTTAATTTCCTTGTTATTACTTGTTTAATTTGCAATAATAAGGTTGTTTACTTTGCAAGGTCAATGATTTTTAGATTCAGGTTATGCTTATGGAAGTGTATCAATGTCATTATGATATATCACTAGGATGTTTACTTAATTCAGAGGTTTATTAACCTTATCTTTTGTCATGTTATCAAGATATTTTAATTATCTTAGAGGATATCCATAAGAAAGGAGAGTTCGTGGCACAATGATTTTTGGATTTAAGTTATGCTTATGGAAGTATATCAATATCTTATATATCATTAGGATGTTAAATTTGATGTTTATTACCCTTACCCCTTTTATTTTTTATCAAGAGATGTTATTAATTTAGAGGATATTCCATAAGAAAAAGAGAGTGGTTGTGTCATCACGGTGGAGTAATGCTTCAATAATTGGTTCCCATTTGAGTTTTATATTTAGAATTATGCGCAATAAGAATCTATGTAATAATGAAGAATGGATCCCAATGTTTCTTACTTATAGGTTTATTATTTATTATTGGAATAACAACCCCGACAGCAGGTACAGAGAATGATTGATTTAAACGCGCCAATAAATTTTGTTGATGATGGAGTGAGTAGAGATATATTATTACTACATGGTGAATTAAAGATAATGTATGACGGATTAATTGTGAAGTCCTTGTATCTTAATGTAATGATGCTAGCGCTAGGGTGAAGTCATTGTAGTTTACCACGAGTTGGGTTAGAAATTGTGAAGTCCTTATATTACCGAGGTAATGCTAACATTATTGATGTTTAATGTTAATGATTATTGTCATGTCAAGGTTAAGTTTGGATTCTTTTAGTTGCCATTGATTGTAATGCCTAATGTTAATGCTTATGGTCAAGTTAATGTTAATAATAATTGTTAAGGTTAAATGTAATTATTGGCTAGAGTACTAATCAAAGCAAGGAGGCTGATTGTATGCGTAGGGTAAGGAATGCCGACATTATTATTGTTCTATGTTAATGGTTAGAAAATGGTAATGTTTATTATTAACGAGGAACTTACATGTTGGAATGCCTTGAATTAAGAATAGTGTCTATTGAGTCCTCCTGAATTGCGTCTCCCGTAGAGGTCATGATTGTCCCTGATTTTGTAGTACTTGGTGGTATTCTATTGCGTAGCCTGTTCGTGTCGGGCAGGATCTAGACACCTCTTGTAGCGTAGTATTTTTGTCTGTGTGTAAATCCGGTGGAAGGAATCCAGTGCCGTATCAAGAGTCCCGGGCTGTTTAAAGGCACAGTTCCACTCTTGCGACACCCTTTGAGCCGTATCAGTAGTCTCGGGTTGTTTAAAGGAACAGTTTCCACTACTACAACTCTACTGTTGGATTCTTTCATTCCGTGACGGTACTGTACCTAACCCCGGTGTCTGTTCCTGCTTACAGCTGCTAGTTGCACACCTTATGTCCAGGGGCGTTATTTTTTGTTGTCATTGTTGTTATCACTGAAATTTTGTTCGCATGTGGCGACAAGAACTCTGCATCGTCAAAACAGAAAGAGTCATTCATGGCACAAGATTAATTCCACAACATTGCAAAAGGGTAAAAAAACTATGCAAATTACCAAAAATTTGAAGGGCGCTATACATTATCTGGGCGCGCGCACATATGCGCGTAACAGGATCGTACAACGCGCACATAGCTGCACAAGGCGCGGCTGCTGGGCGAAAAACCCGCGTGCCTGCTAAACGGCGCATTTATTGAAACTGGTCGGCTTCCCAACCACTAATGGATCGGCTACCAAGTCGATTTGACACCAAATCCGAGCTCAATCCTCATGGTAGGCTGGTCAAAGACCTAATTGTGCCCTAAAGAGCCCCTTTTCACATTCAAAAGAGGCCACATAATAACCCAATTCTTGGCTATAAAAAGCCATGAATGGCCACCATTTTCTCAAGGAATTCTTCATACTGTTATGCTGCTGAGATTGCTAAGGACTCATTCTTTGGCAACACACATTGTAGGCTGCATTTCATAAGCTATTCACCCCTCACTTGAGTGAATAAGCTTGGAGTTCTTTCACCCAC
>ML804070.1:92987-103646 GCA_009831015.1 Picea engelmannii
GGAAGATTCCGTCAGATTGCGATTATTTCAGCGCACACTTACTGGCCCATCAGCCAAATGGTATGTCGAAGAAAAATCTGGGTCCCACACGACCTTTGAATCCTTGGCCAAAGCCTTTTTAACTTTCTTCCAATTACCTATCCTCTATGACAACGGTCTTGAACTACTTTCCAACTTCAAACAGACCTCAGCCACCCACATTGCTGATCACATTCATGAGTGGCGTAGGCGACGTAGTTTGTGTAAAGAAGAAACCACCAAGCAACAATGTCTTGATTGGTTTCTTAGATCGCTTGTCGCTCTCCTTGGTAAGGATGTAGCTTCTACCTTCCCACAATATGAGGAGGAAGCCATCAGTAAGGCTCAACAATATGACCTCATTTACGCACAGTCAGGATACTTGTACACAGTACTTCCTGATCTTCCAAAACCTGTGCCATTTGGCCAGGACAAACCTGGGATGTCTCACTCAGCAGATGGGCTAATAGGTGCCACCACGCATCATAGTCCACAACCCCAACCACCACCGATGTATGGGACCCCTCAATACCCACCAGCATATGGGGGCACTTCCTATTACCCCCCACCCCCTTACCAACAGCCATACCCTGTTGCTACACCCCCACCCATTTGTGGACCGCCACCGGCACCTCCCATACATCCACCTCTTCCAACCACAAGTGGTCCCCCCTCCACATAACCTTACGGTAATAGTGAAAGCGCCACGCCTTCCTATGTACCTTATGGAGCCACACCACCACATAACCCTTACTTTCCTTTTTCGGGTCCTCCACAACCAATGGCTCCCCCACATCCTCATGCGGGGGTAAACTTTGTTCAACCTTCTGCTGCTCAACAATACCAGAATTTTGAACAATTAAATATAGCCAACCCCACCCACCCATCAAACAACAATAGGAGAAAAGGACGGAACAGGAATAATAACAATCCTGGTCAAGGCGGGAATCAACCCCCACAGCACCCACCCACTGGGGGCAACCCGAACCAAGGGAACCAAAACCCCCAGGGGGGAAATAACAACAAATGCCAAGGACGGAACACTGTTAAAACCATCCACCCTTGTGCTCTTTGTGGTGTATATGGTCATTACACTCACCATTTCCCACAAATCACTGATTTCAAGAGGTTGAAAGACTCCGGGAGTATTCCCCCTTCTCCTGCGCAACCTGCGCCACAGCAGACACAACAACAATATGCGCAACAACCTCCTCCCGCCGTGCTGCAAAATCCTATCCCACATCAAGGCATCATAAACACCCAGCAGGATACATAGCATCCCCCACCTCAGGTGGGCCAATACCATAATCCCAACAATCCGACAGACCGAACAATTCTCCTCACCAGTGAGGAAGAAATTCTTTTGCAAACACGCAATTGTCAATATCCCCCAACGACTGAGTCTACTCCCCCATATTTAGAAACAAACCCTACACCAATGGGACCCCCGTTGATGATCCCTCTCCCTTCATCCGAACCACCATTACGCATCCATCGCATCCCTTTACGCAGGAATGTTCACAATCCACAGGCTAGGGCAACACATAATTACAGCTTGGTGGATGACTTAGCACAGTCCCCGGCTGCCATGTCAGTTCTGGAAGTCCTCCAGACTTGTCCAACACAACGGAAATCACTACTTTCCACCTTGGGGTCAGTCGACCTTCCCGATACTCGACTCATCACCTTTGACCTTGACAGCTGCGAATCGCGTCTTCCCGCCGCCATTGCTATTCAAATACCAGTCAAAATACGGAACATCACCATCCATCGGTGCATCATCGATGAAGGGGCATCCACATGAATCATGTCCAAAACAGTATGGAAGAAAATCGTTTCCCTGGACCTCTTACCCTCCGCCATCACCTTATGAGCTTATGACGGAAGACCATCTTCCCCCGAAGGGCTCTTCCAAAATGTCCTCGTAGAACTCGGGGGAAAAACCATTCTCATTGACATTGAAGTTATCGATGCTCAACTCGATTACAATATCTTGTTTGGCTGTACCTACATGTATGCTATGAAGGCAGTGGCATCATCAGTATTTAGAACAATCATGTTCCCTCACAATGGAAAGATCGTGACCATTGACCAAGTCTCTCATTACGAGCCTAACCCATCTACCAATATCGATAACATTCTTCCTCTCATTCATTCAAACAAAGATGCATACCCACTCATAGAGATGGGTCCTGGAATTTTCAAAGATCCATCCTTGTTAGGGACATATCATGGAGCACCACCACTCCTTCCCCCTAACCAAGTATGCATCGTTTCCTCTAACGAAACTCAACAGGAGGATACGCATCCTCCTCAGGAGGCTTCAGTCATTCCTGACGTCTCAACAGTCGCAACACCACTCCCACAGGAGCCTCCTGCGCCCTCGTCGACCCCCCCGGACCACAACTCAACACCCACCCAGGGGCCTAATCCCATCTGGGAGACAGTCCCCCGACCTCTCACTCAAATTCCCTTCTTTTACCCTCCACCCGGTATAGAAGCTTTCCAGGTAGCTGCAACACTCACCCTACCCAATATGGTGCTACCCATCCCAGTGTGGTACTTACATCCACCTGAGATGGTCCCTTGCCCACAGGAAGGACTCCCCATGACGATTCCTGTCATCACTCCTACTACCCCCATACTCCCTACCCCCCCTGCTACAGCCGGGGGCAGGCGACAGAAGAAGGATCCCATCGCTCCACTTCCTCTGCGCATTACACCACCTTGTGCATTGTGTGACAAAGAGGGCCACCAAACCAACAACTTCCCATCACTACCGAAATTACGGAATTTGATTCCCCCCAGTCCAACCCCTACACCACCCATTACTACTGCTACCATTCAGCCTTCCAGTAGTAAAGGGTTGAAGACCAAATTCGCGTGTGACATCTGTTCTGAGTACGACCATTACACCCATCATTGTCCAGCACTGCCTCGTTTTCGACAGGCATTAGCTATCGTCAGCCAAGACTTTCAGAACAACCCACGCCCTACCACGTCTTCCACAACACCGCTGACTGACATTTGCTATGTCACTACTTCAGTCAATGAACACATGAGATTCCCTTGCTCTCTTTTCGATTCATTGGCTCATTTTACATACCAATGTCCGATGATCATCGAATATCGACGACGTCAGTTATCCCTGCTTCACCAACCCGTAGAAGCAATCATCATATCTTCATCATTTGAATATCTCCATATCACCTCTCCTGAGCCTGAGGCACTCCCTACGCCCCCATGGTTTTTGGATGACATATCTGAGGATTCACCCCGTAACCCACCCAACTCTCCTGCTCATTCCCCTATGGAGACTCGTCATCCCACCACTACAGGTACCCCTCAGTACTGCAATATATGGTTTATGTCGAGCGAACCCTCACCCTCTCCTAGCATTTCATCCTCTGTTTCTACAGCAGGGGGCAACCACACTATCACTGAGATCACTCCTCACAATCCATTATATTCCCGTCGTTTCCAATGCGACGAAGGAATACTATAAGAGCTACAATACCCAAACTCTCCTTGGGACGCACTCCATCATCGTGCACTCTTCCTTCCGCAGGAAGCCCTCATGCCTCCTAGCCACAATCCCATTTATGCGGTCGAAACCAAAGACTTTATCCCATCAGGGACTATCGATTGGTTTAACAATCCCATTCCTGCACCTGGCGCTTTTGAAGAAGGTAATCTGGCTAACATTTCCCCCACCATCAAAATCGACATTTCCGTCAAACCGGGCATCGTCAAAGAAATCATCATTGGAGCTGCCTGCACTCCTCAGGAAATCAATGCCTACAAAGCCCTCTTCCAGGAATTTAGAGATATCTTCGCCTGGTCATACACGGAGATGCCTGGCCTCGACCCCTCTATTTTCGAACATCGCATCAACACCTGGCCTGACATCACACCAATCCGCCAGAAACAACAACCGCTACACCCATCCAAGGCTGCAGCTATCAAAGCAGAAATTGACAAATTGCGTACAGCCGGATTTATCTACCCCATCGCTTATACGTCATGGGTTTCCAACCCTGTACCCGTCAACAAAAAATAGGGATCTATCCGCGTTTGCACCGACTTTCGCGATCTCAACAACGCATGTCCCAAAGACAACTTCCCAACACCCTTCATCGATCAGATCATCGATGATTGTGCTAGCCACGAGACTCTCTCCTTCATGGACGGGTTCTTTGGCTATAACCAAATCCAAATCCACCCATCCGATCAATACAAAACCGCATTCATCACCCCATGGGGTATGTTTTCATATCGTGTCATGCCCTTCGACCTTACAAATGCCAGCTCAACTTTCCAGTGGGCCATGACATACATCTTTCATGATCTGGCTGCAATCATCCTCGTCTACTTGGACGACCTCACCGCTCGATCCAAGAAGCGTGCCCAACACCTCGATGATTTACGAATCATCTTTCAACGGTGTCGTCAATATAACGTTCGCTTGAATCCTCTCAAGTGTGTGTTATGCGTCACCGCAGGGCGCCTCCTCGGTTTCACCATTTCCCAAAGCGGTATCACCGTGGACCCCCTCAAAGTCCAAGCCATCACCGAAATTCCACCTCCTCGGAATTTGCGATAATTACAGAGTCTACAGGGAAAATCCAACTTTCTTAGGCACTTTGTTCTTGACTACGCTATACGCGCACATGGTTTCCTTCGCTTACTGCGTCACGACATCCCTTTTCATTAGGACGACTATGCCCAACAGTCGTTTGATGATCTTAAAGAAGCACTTTCCAATGCACCATTAATTAGTGCACCTGACTACAATCGCGACTACATCCTCTATGTATTAGCATCAGCTGTATCAGTAGCCGACATCCTCATCCAGCTCAGAGATGACAATCGTGAACACGTCATTTACTACGTCAGTAAGAACCTATCAGGACCACCCCTGAAGTACAAACATGAAGAGAAACTTTCTCTTGCAGTTGTCCTCGCAGTCCAGAAACTGCGTCACTACATTCTGCTTCGCACCACCAAGGTCGTCGCAGATTCCAACCCTATGCAATATTTGCTCAGTCGTCGCCAGGTTAACGGCAAGTGTGCTCGATGGATCGTTATCCTTCAAGAATACGACCTCGAGTTCTCAAAACCTAAGAGTAAGAAGGCCCTTGTTCTCACTGAACTTGTCACGGCCCTTCCCTCTGACACACCTAGTACCCCCGTCAATACTGACTTTCCTGACGAACATCTTTTTTACATCGCCTCAGATGATCCTTGGTATGGAGACCTCCTCGTCTACCTACGAACTCAAAAGTTCGGTAATCACCTATCACGAGATGATCATCGGCGCATTCTCCATCAAGCCCCCCGCTATCTCCCCATTGGTGACATCTTGTATCGACGGGGCATTGACACAATTCTTCGTCGTTGCCTGACTCTTGACGAGGCCGACAGAGTCTTAAATGACTGCCATAGCGGTGCCTGTGGGGGCCATCTTTTGGGCATCGCCATGGCTCAAAATATTATCCGGGCCGGTTAATTTTGGCCTACCCTGTTTCATGATTGCATTCATGCCGTGAAACGATGTGAGCAATGTCATCTCTACGCCAACAAAGCCCGAGCTCCCCCCGCTCTTCTACACCCAGTCATCACTGCAGGCCCCTTTTTCAAATGGGGCATTGACTTTATGACTTGTAATCCCCCCTCCAGCAATGGTCACAAATACATTGTTGTCACTGTCGATTACTTTACCAAATGGGCTGAAGCTATGCCCACCTTCAACAACACCGCTGACACAACAGCGTGTTTTTTCTTCAACCACGTCATATCTCGGTTCGGCGTACCACTTCAACTAGTCTCCGATCATGCGAAACATTTTGAGAATGAGATCTTCATTGAACTCTCATCTCGGTTAGGCTTCTCTCACGAGTTTGCCTCACCATACTACCCTCAGTCAAACGAAAAGGTCGAGGCAGTCAATAAAGTCCTCAAGACCATGTTACAATGCACGGTTAACAAACATAAAACCAATTGGCATCATATGTTATTTTCCGCGCTATGGGCTTATCGCACGGCAGTGAAGACTGCCACGGGTTTCACGCCCTTTCACTTAGTCCATGGGGTCGAGGCAACTCTTCCCATCGAGTGCGAAATTCCCACCCTTCGCACCGCAATTGAGCTTTTACCTGACACTGCTCCAATAGAGAAGCGCTTTCTGAACTTGGAGTCTCTGGATGAAGATCGTCGATCCTCATTACAGAACAATGAGGCAGCTAAAAAATGATCCAAGGCTACCTTTGATCGCCATGTCAACCTTCGGTCATTCCGCGAAGGTGACCTCGTCCTCGCCTATGATATCGCTCATGATACCTTTGGCCACGGCAAATTCGAATCACTTTGGCATGGCCCTTACATCATCCAACATTGCCTCACCAAAGGCGCATACATCCTGGCCTCCCCCGAAGGCCTCACGCTCAAGGAACCCATCAATGGGTTATACCTCAAGAAATTTTATTCTTAAACGTAGTCAAGCTACTTTAGGTTATTTTTTCTTTTCTAGCATTTTTAATCTTTTTTGCTCATCTAAAACTATCCTTTGTGTTGTTGACAGATGCCACCTCCACCAGCTTACCACATTGGTTACGCCGACGACGCCAGCCGTTGGACACAAAATCTCTCTTCAGCTGCTTGGGCTCTCTACACTCCTTCACACGAAATGCTACATTCCAGCGGCATCTGTTTAGGACCAACAACCAATAACCAAGCCGAATACACTGCTGTCATTGGCCTCTTGACTGACGCCCAACATCATCACATTCGTCACCTTAGCATTCTCCTCGACTCTCAACTGGTCATTCTCCAACTCAACAATGTGTATCGTGTACCCGACCCGCGCCTCTTTCGCAAATACCTACAGGTTAGATTATTATCTCGACATTTTGATTCCATTACATTTACACATATTCCGAGAGAATTGAATCAAATCACAGATGAAATAGCTAACATGGTGCTAGATTGGCATATATCACATCAAACTACACATACATAAACATCTCATATATCCTGTCATAGCATATAGATAGCATCAACATCATCCACATTAACACAAAAATGCACATGTAAACACAACATTTGGGTCCAAATACATGTATACTCATATATATATGGGCCTCTTCGGCCATCCAAAATGTTTACATATACAAAAAATACATTGGCCCATAGGCCCATGCCACATCATGGTACAAAAATTGGCTCACCAGCCTATCAAAAATAGTGTACAAAATACATACAATCAGGGGGCCTCTATCGCACCCCCAGCTGCCCCTCCCTCAGGAGTAGGTGGTGGCCCACCCCTACCTACCCCAGGCGGTGGAGGTGGCGCACCTGCAAGACCCTCCTGCCCTGGTGGCAGGCATCCAATGGTCATGGCGGTGAGCACAGCTGCTCGTCGCATAATAGACTGCCATGCCGGCGGTAATCCTATACACTGCTCCAGGAACTCCTCATCCTGGATGCGAGTCCACATGCCCTCAGGCACGTCTCGAAACACCATCTCAAAACGACAGTGGATATCGTCCTCATCACCTCTGGCTGTCGCTGGAGGAGCATGCGATGGCCCCGCACCAGGGTCATCTCGTCTGCGCCTCCTTGCCGGTCTCTCAGGATCTTCAGGTCGCCCCACAGCCTCATCCTGCCCGCGTCTCTCTCCACGTGGAGGTCTCCCCTCTGACTGCACTGGTGGTCTGTACAGCTCCACCTCACGCCCGCGAGGTGCCAAATCTACAGATGCACAAAACAAGCAACAACAAATGGTATCAGTGTCTATACATCAAACATATGCACTAGTATATAAAAAATCAAAGTAAATTAAAAACATCTAAATACATAACATACCTCTATGATCAAAAACCTCCCCAGGAGGCAATACCATCTCCGGGTCCCTCTGAAAGTCTCACCCAACATAGGGGAACTGCAACATAACCTGCGACATCTGTCGCCATATCTGCGCTGCCTACGCAGTAAAATAGTGTCCGCCTTCGCCACCACCGTGGCGAACCAAAATCTGTGCCCACCGCCTCAAGCGCGGCTCTCGTACCCCTGGTTCCTCCAGTAGCACCCTCGGGCGCATCATAGGCACCCTCTCCAAGAAAAAGGCCACCAAGATGGAGCCAAATGCGAACTCCCCATCACCTATGGACCGACACCGGTCCAGCTGCGCGATCATTCGTGCATGAAGGGTCAGACCCCAGGCAAACCGCTCACGGCCCACCACCACCCTCTCCATCACAATCAGCTCCCCACCACTAATCCGATGGGGCGCTCAGGACCCATATACCTGAACTATCATCGCTGCTATGCAACGATGCAGCAGGACATCTATCCCACTGATGCTCACTGCCGATCCAGTCATATAATGCTCACCCGAGCAGTATCACTCGGCGATCGTCTCCAAATGCATATCCTTCGGCAGCACAGGATCTGCCGGCAACGGTGTTCCCCGGAAGGAGAGCCCCGTCAAAAAATAAATGTCCTCCACCGCAGTGAAGGCAATCTCCTCTCCTCGCATGAGGAAGCAATGTCAAGAAGGGCTCCACATCTCGATCAAAAACTGGAGCAAATACTCCTGTGACCATATCAAAGAGAAATAAAAAAACTTTAGCAACCCACTGGTTGCTAAAGCTTCTCGAACTGTCGCTCGAACTGTCGGCGGTGCATTGGTCACGGCCTCTCGTAGAGGTGCCCAGTCTCGCTCATGCCATCGAACGTCCATAATCACTGCTCACTACCTGCACACAACCCAGAGTCCTATATTATCTTAGGTAATCATCCAATACTTAAAAAGAGCTAATTTTTCACCCTGAAACCTTGCCTCAAAGGCGTGGTTTTACCACCCACAGGCGCGCACACATGCGCACCTGTTCACTATACAAGCGCGCATATGCACGCGTCTGTTTTTCCCACAAGAATGCTCATGAGCGTGCCTATCGCCTATACAGTCGTGCTCTAAAGCGTGCCTGTCATACCCATAGATGCGCTTGTGAGCGCGCCTGTTCGTCCCACAGGCGCGCTCTCATGCACGCCTATCCAACTCACAAGCGCGCCCCTGAGGCGCACCTTATTTTTCTACCCACGTGCACACATGCGCGCGTATTCAGTGTATAGGTGCGCACCCATGCGCGCCTTCCACTGAGTCGCCCATGCATGTGGGCCCACCCTCTACCCAAAAACCCCCTAAAAACCCCGTACGACCCCCCGTACCTACCCTGCCCAAAAATTAGAAACCTACAGCTATGTAGGATGTTCCGACCACTAACCTGAATCTCGCACGCCGGGAAATGGATGTCTCGTGCTCTCGGAATCACTCAATCTCCTCTGGATCTGCTCTGAAACTCACTGTGGCAGCAGGTACAAATGAGGTGGCAATGTGGGCCCTACAGCTATATATAGGTTTTTTCCCAAACTTCCACTCACCATTCCGGGAGCCCACGGCATCTGTTTTTCGAACCGTCTTCAGCCACGGGATCAGCATCCCGCCACCTACATCATGGCTATCCCTGGGCCACTTTTCATCCTAAGCCCCCGGGGTGCCCTTTTTTCATATCAGGGCCAGGTACATGCGCGCATTGTCACATTTATCTAATACATGTTCATATTTTCTCTTCTCTTCAGATATTGTTCACTTTGGGTATTTGGTTGTTCTCTGTGCAGGTACTTGATCATCATCCCTCAAACACCATTCCTTCAGGTATATACTCAGCACTGGCATGTAGTCTCTCCCGTTGTATTGCATTTACATTCCCAGTCACACCCTCTGATATTGGCCTTTAGGATACCCATTCCTGGCTCTGCAGTACTCACACCTCCAGTTGCATCTTTAGTACTGTTACCCGGTAGCATTCTCACCCACATGATTTGTCCCATTCCTAGCACCTTCTGGTACTTTTGACACTCATGTTGTTCTTCATCGCCCTTTAGGGATGGGAGTCCCGGTAGTCTTTCATCATGTTGCGAATTAACCACATACTTCTTCTCCTCATTTTGCTAGCTTCCCATATGGACTCCCAGCACATCGCTTGATGGTCATGTTCTTTGCTTTACCTACACATCCGCAGGATCAGGAACCCTCCATTTCATCCATCATCAGTTTTCCCATCTGCGAACCTATCCCCACTTCACCTACCTCATACAGAAACTAGCCAATGGGTCCCCCACCCTTCATCAGTTTTCTCGAAGTCTCTGCCCTCACTAGGGCACTCATTTCACACTGGGACACCCGTTTCTGTATTTGTACATATTCCCCCAATTTATTCATTATTTATTGTACAAACACCTTTATTCTCAGTCTTTACTTTTGTCGTCACCGTTGGCGACCCACTTTCCTTTTTTTCCACACGCAACCCATGTCACCCTTGGTTGGAGCATTACTTCTCATTTTCCCCCGCCGGCATCGTCTATGTTTTCAGAGTACTTCCCAGGTCACTTACCGCTATCCTATGAATATGTTCACCTTGTCTAGCCTCTGTCACAGCTTATCCCTGATCTTGTCATCCCCCTGACACTTGATCTTGTCACACGGTTGCGGCCATTCCTTCTGTCATACACCCTCCAACCAAGGGCAGTCTTGAGTCTTCCCATTTCTCGACTTCGTCTATGTACCTCTGCCACTTCTTC
>ML804070.1:123107-140665 GCA_009831015.1 Picea engelmannii
AGGGACCCAAGTCCCCTTTCTTCTTTGTGTGTCTTTGGATTTCATCAACAGATCAACTTATACATTGGTGATATTGGTCCATTTGTCTCTATTTTTCATTTATTTTATATGCTCCTAGTTTTTATTAGTTGTAGTTTGTTTTTACTTATTGTTTTATTGTTTCTTTCTCTAACCTTTTACCTTATAGCTGTCATGCCTAGCAGAGCCCAACTGGGCATGTAAGCACTCTTAATTTGCTCACACAGTGACGAATTGGGTGCAAACAACTGTGACATGTCGGGTCATCTTGATTGTGTTCGTCTTACTTGTGTCTTGTTGGTTCGAGTGGTGATGTAGAGTCAAGGGGGTTGTTTCTTCTACACGCGCGCACACACTTTAAACAACAACAAAAAAAAAATTGCACCTGTTTTCAGAGCAGTTGTCCTTAGCTAGGAGGGTTGTTACACTTTAGGTATATTAAAAGTGTCCCCCCCTTAAAATTGCATTGTCCTCAAAGCATGGGGAATGAGAGACTCTTATGATAGAATGAAATTATTTTATAACTACTATCAATTATATAAAGTTGAAGACATGAGGAAATATGACAATTGAAGTCTTGAACAACATTAGTGCATCGAAAAAGAATCAATCCATCCAAGGTGGATTTCTTTTGGAACTCTCTGATGATAAGATTTGGATATGTTCTTTGTGAACTTTGATGCACATATATCTTTGGATGCATAGGAATTTTATCCTTCTTAATTTTTTGTTTAGTCTTGTCATGATTTACTTGATTCATCACGATGATATCTATTTTTTTGTATTTATTGGTGCGGCAACATCCTTCAACTAACCTATGACTTTATTAGTAGCGATCAATGGTATGTCAACTTCAACTAAATCTGTGGATGTTGCTTTACCATATAATTTTTGTTGAGATCAACTTCTAGAAACACTTTCACTGATACAACTTTATTGTTAAGAACATTAGGTTTTTCCATGTCGATCAAGTCGATGTTAATTCCCTTATCCATGGTTTGGGTTTCTTGTTGTGCCTTCCTCTTATTCTTCAACTTCTTCATATCGACAAGTATACTTTTATTATGATATCTCAAACGATAAATTTCTTCATCTTTGGACAATGGTTCTTTATTGATATTTTCATACTCTTTTTTATGAGTTCTTTTTGTATTACTAATTTATTGTTGCGACTCCTTAATTTGTTGTTGAAATTTATGAATTTTGTATCTTGTTTCTCCAATTTTGTTTGATTTTGCACAATTTCTTCATCGTTGCTAATAATAATTGTATTCAGTTCTTTTAACTTTTCCATTAGATTTGTGTGATTTTGTTGTTAATTCTGATCTGAATTCGATGATAGACCAAGGTGCTTTGAGTTAATGTCTCGCAAAATTATCTTATTGATAAGGTGATCGAATTATTTGTACTTTGATGCAAACCCCCAAACCCTCAGGTCCAAGGTCCGTGCAGGATCGTTCAAATTTCCTGTCTAAGCCGAAGCGTCTCTTTCAAATCCCTATCGAGACCTCAAATTTCGATCCACAGGTCCTTCAACTTTCCCCATAATCATTGTACACGATCGTGAACATTTTCCCCCGAAATGAAATTTTGGGTTTCGGGACTCCCTGTGTACTGATGTCGAGAGTCCTTGACTCTTCGATCTCCCGGTCTCCTAAATGACGAATTTTTGAAATCATCTTTACTCATGGTTAGCCCCCTGGGCTATACCCTTATTCCATATGACCTCCCCTCATATGACCGCAACCTTCTTCGGGGTTCATCGACGCAAGGCTCCCGACTCCCTGTCTTCAAGACTCCTGAAAAACCGATTTTCGAAATATCGAAACACTTTGTTTCCCGGATTTCTCCTCCTTTCACGATATCGGGCTTTCCAACACCGAAATGCTTGGCTCTCTTGGTCTTAAGAATTCCTGAAATGCCAAATTCTGATATCCCGAAATACATCTCCCCGACTTCTTCACATTTCATGTTTTTAGAGTTTCAATCCCCGAAAACCTCTGAACCCTTGTCTTCGGAACTCCCGAAGTTCCAAACTACGATACACCAAAATGATGCCTCCTGCAAATCCTTTCGGACTTCGCATTCTAGGTTCTCCCATTGCAAGGTCTCCTCTTCCCCTTCTCTCCCACTCTTCCAATCTCTGAAATGTCGAAGTGACAATACAACCCTTTTTTCTCCTGCCTGAGATCAATGGCTGTGATCCACTCCCAAATCAATGGCCCTAATCTTTTTGAGATTTTCCTCCCTAAGAGCCCGGATCTCTCATCCTCATGATTTCTGAAATCTCGATATTTGGTATGGCGAAATGCTCACGGCAATACTCTTTTGAACGTTTTCAGAACTTCGCGTTTCGAAATTTCGTGAATCTCGTTGCACTAAACCTTCGCTGATCTCTGATACTTTTGGTACCCAAAGTACTGAAGTACCCTCCTACTTCCACGTGTCCTTTCCATGGACTCTTCTGATCCTCTTTCATATTTCAGGACTCCACGATCCCTGTGGCACAATTCCTCTGTCTTTTTGAATCCCGGTGTCCGAAAACTCAGTGGACTCCCTGATCTCTGCCATGTGTCCTCCTACGAAGGGATGGTCTAGATCATTTTCAACATTCTCCTACTGCTGGTGGTTCTTCATTGCACCATGCTTATGACCTTTAGTAGCCATCTCGTTGTCTTATGTCTACCCCCTGGAAAACTTGGTTTCACTCTGCAACCCCGCATGGTTTTCAACATCTCCTACAGTCCTCCTGACTATCTTCTTGATTGTTTCCTACCTGCAAACAATCATCACAGTGCTCCCAACACTCTGTCTTCCTTTGCCTTCTCTCTACCTGAAATATACAAAAAGAGATTCAAGCTCTAATACCACAACTGACGCAAACCCGCAAACCCTCAGGTCCAAGGTCTATGCAGGATTGTTCAAATTTCCCTTCTGAGTCGAAGCAGCTTTTTCAGATCCCTATCGGGACCTCGAAATTTCATCCACAGGTCCTTCAACTTTCCCCACAGTCATTGTACATGACCATGAACATTTTCCCCCGAAATGAAATTTCAATTTTTGGGTCTCCTCATGTACTGATGTCGAGAGTCCTTAACTCTTCGATCTCCCAGTCTCCGAAATGCTGAATTTTCAAAATCGGCTTTACTCATGGTTAGCCCCATGAGCTATACCCTTAGTCCATATGACCTCCCCTCATATGATTGCAGCCTTCTTTGGGGTTCATCGACGCAAGGCTCCCGACTCCCTATCTTAGGGACTCCCAAAAAATCGATTTCCAAAATACCGAAACACTTTGTTTCCCGGTTTTCTCCTCCTTTCACGATTTCAGGTTTTCCAACACCAAAATGCTTGGCTCTCTTGGTCTTCAGGATTCCTGAAATGCCGAATTCCAGTATCCTAAAATACAGCTCCCCGACTTCTTCACATTTTTCATTTTTGGAGTTTCAATCCTCAAACACCTCTGAACCCTTGTCTTTGGAACTCCCGAAATTTCGAAATCCGATACGCTGAAATGACACCTCCCAAAAATCCTTTCGGGTTTCGCATTTTGGGTTCTCCCATTGCAAGGTCTCCTCTACCCCTTCTCTCCTGCACTTCCGATCTCTGAAATGCCGAAGTGGCAATAGACCCTTTTTCTGCTGGCCGATATCAATGGCTGTGATCCACTCCCAGATCAACGACCTTGATCTTTTTGGGATTTTCCTCCCGAAGAGCCTAGATATCTCATCCTCGGGATTTCCAAAATCCTGATATCCAGTATGCCGAAATGCTCCTGACAATACTCTTTTGAACATTTTCAGGACTTCGCGTTTCAGAATTTCACGAATCCCATTGCACTAAGCCTTCGCTGACGTCTGATACTTCCTATACCCAAAGTATCGAAGTACCCTCCTACTACCATGTGTCCTTTCCCTAGATGATTTCGATCCTCTTTTAGATTTTGGGACTCCATGATCTGTGTGGAATAATTCCTCTGTCTTTTTGAATCCCGGTGTCCGAAAACCCGGTGGACTCCCCGACCTCCGTCGCATGTCCTCCTACGAAGGGACGGTCCAGATAATTTTCGGGACTTCACTATTGATGAAGTCAAAAGACTCCCCTCTGTGTTTCCTGATGTCCAAAATCCCTGAAATGGAGATCTTGTGACACGTGTACTCCTTCCAAATGGACAGCCTAGATTTCTTTGTTTATTTCGGGACTATCGCTATGGAGTGTCCAACCTTTCATCATCAGAACCTCTGAAATCCTCAAGTTCGAAATATTGATACGTTCTCTATTTCGGGACTTTTATCCTCTACTCACAAAGGTTTAAACCTTGTGCTTCTTCTGACAAATCCGATGGCTATCGGCTGCCTGAGTGAGATCTGACGGCTCAGATCTATTCCCTTCCTATGCACTCTCCTGCTGCTATCTGGATGTGGGAATTCAGTAGTCCAGATCTTCCCTTTGGCCCTATCTGACGGTAGTTGTGCTCTCCCAGTTGAGCATGCACTTTCTTCTGATCCTTGGAAGATTTTCCAAAATCCAAGGGCTTCGAACTTTCACTCTTTCCTTCTCTGCGAGTTCTTCCATAGTTAATATCACTTGCATTCTCAAAGATGCTTTCTCTCCTGATCTTATCTCAGGATCAACCCTCCAAAGGGTCTCCTCTTTATCCTCTGCAACCTTTTGTGTCCTCTGTGCATAAATGCACTCTCCCTCCTAAGCTTGGCCTTCCTTGAAACCTTAAAAGGTTTCCACGACTCCTGCACACCTTGCAAAATCTTTGCATGCTAACTCGGTACTATCTCTTCTGAGCTTCTCCACTACTCGGATCTCTAAGGGGACTTTACCCTTTTCCTTCTTTCTATTTCAGATGGAGAATTTGATGCCCTCCTAGCACTCCTTTGCTCAAGAAACTTCTTGCTGAGACTACAGGGTGTTCAGTAATCCTATGAAGATCCCTCCTTGGACTCGTCTTTAGTTATATAACTCAAAGGAGTTATTTCCTTCTGTGCTCTATCTGCACACTGACTTAATGCTCTCCTGGCAGAGTCTCCTCTCAATGCAACCTGTGCATTTACTCAATGCCCACCTGGCATAGTTTTTGCAGAATCCCGCAGTGATCATGTCTTCCACTATGTCTTCCTCTACACAGTCTTTCCTTCAAGGTGTTCAGTAACCTTGAGTCCTTATCCTTGCGTCAATGACTTCGGGTGGTATGCCCTCCTGGCACGTCTTTTTCCAAATTCCATAGAATTGGAAGTGCTCTCTAAGCACTGGCTATCAAAACCCATAGTGTTCTGTCACGCCCTCTTGGCATGAAGCCTCAAAGATCCCCTAAACCTGAAATCAAACAACTCCTCAGATAACAAAACCTATCTAACCCTGCAAATTCATACCTAACATACATTCACAACATATAATGAACACACATAGACATCCATTCAACACATAAGCACACACAAAATCATACATGAAACTGTCTCTTTGTATTAACATGAAAATGCTTGTTTACAAGGTGTTCTGAGCATGGAATGTAACAGAGTCTCGGGTCTCTCTCTCTTCTCTACTCACTCAGATTCTCTATGCCCTCTGAGACTAACTCAAAACAAGACCAAAACGATCTTTTACATGAGGGGGTTCTTCGAGCTCTTCCCTCCAAGCTACCTACCTTATTCGATTTACATTGAATTATCAATAAATGGTTGTCTAGTCCGAATCAGAACTAGATTGCAGCCTTACAACCATTAAAGGCTATCTACAACTTTGCCTGCGCAAAGGTGCGACTTCATGGATCAATAGCCTTACATGCATTTAATTGCATTTACATTCAAATTTTAAAATGTGAGAGGGCTGGTACCTCTTCTCCTCATTGAATGTGTGTGCTGATGTGGGTTTGTTGGCTGGCACATGGCTGGCATGGAGAGATTCTCCTGCATCATACTTTTATCAACATTCATGGTAAAGGTACCAATAGATTTCAGCCAAGTGTTCCCTAGGACCACATCCACTTCCTTAGTTTGTAACACAAAAAAATTACATTTTGGAAAGTAATCATTGATGCTTAATTCCAAATTATTGATATCATCATCATTATACTCTTGCGTAAGAACTCTTTTAACTTCCTCTTCTGCAAGTTGTAATTTATTTTCCAATTTAATATCAATATAGTTCTAACGACTAGTGATGTCAATGGCAATGATTATGGTCTCATTCTGGATCCTCCCTAACATACGTATGAAAATATTGATTGGTTTGAAAACATATCAAAAAGTGAATTGAACCTTATTTTCCATTTCAACTTGGTGAATTAACTCTGTAAGAAAAAGTTACCACTGTAAAAAGGTTTTGTCTTTGTAATGTTTATATATATATATATATATATATATATATATATATATATATATATATATATATATATATATATATATATATATATATATATATATGGTAGGGAATACCAATTGTATTTTACTTTTATATAAAGTAATTAAACATTATTTCCCAATTTTCAAAATACTCTTTATGAAATACTTATCCTTCCATATCACTTACTAATAGGATAGTAATATAAAAAATCACGGGCCAATGGTTTTACCAAAACCACTACCGGTAAAATCAAATTCGTACCCTTCCTTTTTTCTTTTTTTTTCCTTTTCTTTTTTTAATTTTTTCCTTAGAGTATTTTCCCAATACCATGGGAAATTACCATGTGTTTTTTTTTAAACCATGCTTTTTTTTTTTTTCTTTCTTTATCTTTTTCTTCTCCCTTAATTTTTTCTTTATTAAGACAAAAGAATGGGCCAACAAGATTTTTTTCTTTTCTCTCATTTTTTTTTAATGCCACAACAAAATCCACTTGATCATAGATCACATGAGCAAGCAAACAACTAAAATGTTGACCACGGATCAATGGAAATACCACTCTGATACCAATTGAAGTGGATTTGGTGTTCTACTTCATGAGAACATCATGAATAAATAACATAATTCTATATTTCCATAATAAATAATATTTTATTTACTAACCATTTTACATATTTATTTCACATCATATGAAATACAATACATGTATATAAATACACATGGGGAATGATAATTCATGTCCTTAGCAAATGTCATGACTTATCATAGAACAAAGTTCATGACTTATGATAGACTTATCATTTACATTATAATCTCTATTTACATAATAATAAACCTATACCATATTATTACACGATAAGAAATTATTACATGGAAAGAACATTATTCACACATTCAGATTCATATAGTACCATGGATTCCATTTGTCCCCATTGGTGGTTTCCTCGCCTTTGTCGACAATCTTCATTATTGGATATTATTCATAGGGTATTTTTTGTGCATTATTTATATATGGTGCATGCAGAGGATGTACTTCATTGTGTTCCTTACAATATTTCATCTGATTCCTTCCAAATCTTTGGCCTACTTCTACTCCTCATGCTGGATGATGGGGGATGCCTTAATTCCCTCCTTCTAGTGGAACTATTCCTATCGAATTCAACACATATTTCTCTGGGACAAGGATCTAAAGTCATTTTTAGTACCTTGGGGCTTACAGTCATCCATGGAAAGTTCTCTCACTATTGACAGTGGGAATACATCAATGTCCCCTAATTGATATAGTGTACCAAGTGTCCAACATCAAATCCTCTATTCACACTTTTTATATTTTACTAGGTACCTTGACACCCATTATTTTTATTGGTGGGGTTTCTCACATTTGTTAAAAGTATACATCAATGACTGATAATCAAATGGTGTCTCATTGTTTCTGACTTCAACACATCTATTTACATAGTGTATACTTGTACCATGATGGTTAGGTGAAGACCTAGGGAATGTAGTAGATTAGCCTCTTTCTATGTTGTTGCCTGAGTTATGATTGGATAGTACCACCCCACACATTAGTACTCATGAAGGATTAATTTTTGTCTCTTTCCCTAGATCTCCTTCACTGGTTCTGAAACATAGATCCACTGTGTATTTGTTCATGTCTATGATATATATTTGGCATGGATCCACTATGTATCTTTTCATGGCCATGACCACTTCTTTCTATATATACATTTTACATGGATACGTAGTGTACTTGATTGGTGTCCATGCTTATCATCATACCTGAGGATGGGTATGCTTGCCTCAAGAATTGAGTTATTCTGGCTTGTTTATGTGTTGGTTGTTGTTCTTAGATTGAATTATGGAGACCTTCACCCTTGGTTAATGTTGGCTCTTGACCAAGTTTTGGGAGATTCTTGGTCATATTGACCTATTTTGGGACTTCGAAAGCCTGTCGAAGGAGGAGCGCAAGACGAAGCAGAGATCATGGGATCTCGGCTCACTTTTGGATCCTTTTTGGGTTTTTGGGAATATGTAACGGAATTGGGATGTCAACCCATGGGTTTACCCATGCTTAGGCATATTTTGTAATATATAAATAGATGACTAGGGTATATGGAAAGGGGGGAGAAGTTGAATGGTGCATCTATGTGATGGGAATGTAAGATAAGTGGGATTAGAGTCTGTAAGTGCTTTGTGCATGAATGTAAGAGACTTGCAGAGCTAAGTGCAGGTCCTTGTAGCATATTGTGGAGGGCTTGGTGCTATAACACAAGAAAGAAGGATCTAGCGAGTTGTGCAGATCTTCTGTCCTATGCGAAGTAAGGGTTTTGATGGATTTGTGCTTGTAACTGATTGACTGAAGACAATAAAGAATAAAAGTTGGTAGATGTAGCCCCAGGGTGGGGGTGAACCACGTAAACATTGTGTTGTATTATTTTGTGTTTGTCTTAATGTGTTTATGTCTTATTTTTCTAAGTGATTTAACTTGATGATTAGATGGAACTTCTTATGCTTAGTGCTAATGACATGTGAGAATATTAGATCTGATCCATATGAATGTGTTGATTTTTTGATCTGCTAGATCTGACCTATCTATTGATGCTAAGTGCTTAAGTACGTTATATCAGTGTGAATGTTGTGAAGCCCTGTTTTGTCAGCGAAGTGATTATTGATTGTATATTAAGGAATTGAAGGTGCTAAGTACTTTATTAAGTATTATAATCATAGATCTGTGTCCTAGCTAAGGTTGTAGACACTTGAGTCTTGCAACCACCCCTGCCTCTACCTCGGGTGAGACTTCATCTGCTTTGCAGGTGTTGTCGAAAGGGCTAGTAGTTAGGGATTTGTTGGTGCGTTGTTGTAGCATTGAACCCTAGGTCTTCCTCTATGCTAACAAATGGTTCCGTTGTCGGGACCGAAACTATGATTGTTGGGAACTAAAGTAAACAAAAAGAGAAGCTCTTTGCATAGATCTACTACTGAAGTGTGCAGTACAGGATCTGAAGCATTGATTGTTGGGAACTGAGAAAGAAGAAGCTCTGTGAAAATATTCGACCTTAGATTGTGAAATCTCTGTGCATAGATATGTGCCCTAGTGCGCAGTATTCTAATTGATTTATAAATCTCTGTGCTAAAATAAAGAAGCCCGATCTAAAGAAAATAGACATGATCTAGAATCTTTGTGCTCTAAGAAAGGTAAAAGTGAGAAAGTCTGATTAAAAAGAGGTAAGATCTACAAGATTTGTGCTCTGATAAAGGTAAGAATAGTTAAAAGTTTTAGATCTGGAAGATTTTTGCTCTGTAGAAGTAAGTGGAAATTTTTGTTTCTAGAGTATGGATCTAGGTATGTTTAATAGAGTCTATCCTAGTTTGAAAACTAGGGTATTACTAGATGAAAGAAGATTTGATATGAGTAGATCTGATAAGAATAGTAAAAGATATGTTATACCTATGCATAGAAAGAATGTTTGGACTAATGAATGGATACAGGATCCCAGAAAGAATTTATTGCAGGTTAGCTCCTATAATCCTAGTGCGCAGTACAGGAGAAGCTGGGGATCATTTAAAAGAAAGATAGGATTAACCCTATGTTACAGTTACAGAAGACCGGGACATCTGGCTAAGGAATTCCCTGGTGGAAGACCTAGCTGCCTCTGTTGTAAAGCTCTAGACCATGAAGTATTAGATTTCCCTAGAATGATTGCCAAGCTTGAAAGTATGAACATACAACAAGAAAACACTAAGGAAAATCCAGAAACTAAGGCTATAGAAGAACCCCAGAAAGAATAAGAGAAGGTTTTTCTACAGATGAAAGAAACCTTGAATGACCACCGACATGTTAGATTATCAAATATATTTAAAGACAAGGAATTCCTTGAAGCAAGAATAGGATACTTTGACATTGACTGTGTTCTAGATGAGGAAAAATGGGTGAATATCATGACAGAGAGAACTTAGGAAGCTATAGGAAGACCTGTTATGATTCCTTCATTAGGAGGAATAGGGTTATTTAGAGGAAAACTAGTAAACCTATGTGGAAAGCTCACTCAAATATCTATGAATGCCAATGGAACTTTGACAGAAGAAGATTTTGAGATTATTCAATTTATTGAGGAACACGCCCCATTTACCATGTTACTAGGGAAACCTTGGATTGAAAGAGATCAAGCTAGATGAAAAGAAGAAGAAGAAGTTTTGGAGCAGAAGAGACAAGAATTAAAATATTTCATGACTAGAAGAATCACATACTTGATAGAAGAACATGAGAATAGGTCGAAGCTACTTAACACTAGAAGCCCAGATGTAGAAGCTACAAGAACATTAGAAGACTCAAAAGAGACTGAAGTACTTATCTTGGATAAAGAAGAGGTGTTAATCCTAAATCCTAGGAAAGAATCTCAACATTGTGTAGTGACTATGTCAAAAAATGATAAGAATCAGAATGAAAAAAGGATTACCAAGACGAAGCTCACTGGGAGGAAGGATAGGAAGCTAAGTAAGAAGAGATATACATTTGAAAAATTACAAAAAGTTCTAGAGGGAACTTCGTAGACAGAAAATTTGCAGAATTGGAGCTTCGTCGAGATACCAAAACAGTGACACATGGCACTTTTCCATGGCGAGGCAATATAGCCATTGGGGCCAATATATCCATTCGACTGTCGCTTCGAACAGGTCAGAAAGAATTTATAGCTCGACACCAGACCGTTGGACCATGCCATAATGAACAGAACAAGAGTTAATGAGGATTCATACCCATTATGAGCGAACCGTTGCCGAGTTTCCTATTTATCCCATCGCACCATGCACGGAGAACACTTTTTCCAACCAAGAATTTGAGCCCACAGACCAAGTGAATTGTATATAGGGATCATTTCCCTCTTTATAGTGCAGTATATGAGTTAATTGTGAACCCGATATTATTAATCCCGAGCGCGTATGTCTGACAATATCACCGTAGTTGAAGAATTAGTAACATAAGTACTCCTCGACTTGATGACTGAAAGAGTCATGCTAGAGAGAGGATTTTCTAATGGTCTACAAGCATCATCGATGAGAGGGTTGTCGGCCTCTCCGTCCACTACTCGAGCTATACCATCATGACCCATAGATGAAAAGTGAACTAAACACAAAGACAATCTCACGAATGCTAAGTTGATTCCAATCATATTTCCCACCTACCTACCACCTCTAAGCAACGCAATAAATCAAGATAGTGTGCCTAGAGACTTTGAGTACGAATTCGTCACTGCGTATGTTCTGAAGGGGATACACGTTGTTCACACAGATCAAGAAAAGATAGCAGCATTGAAGTTTAGCGACTTCAACCTCAGCAACAGGAAGGTCTACAGCATGCTCGTCCCACATAAGTATCTGACTAGGACCAAGGGAAATAATTCAAATATAGTTCCCCAGTGATAGACCATGAACCTCGCGCAGTCCACACTTCTCAATGTCATGAAGATTCCTCACTTCGGAAGACACCAAGAAGTGAATGCATGTGTCAATCTATTGTTGTCCTATTACCATGGAAAATACTTGTGGTTAAACTGTCGTATCATAGTGGATCCGACATTAATCAATCATATCACAGGGCTGAGTATGCAAGGCCCTGACCCACAGGATTTCTACCTCGAAAAAACCATGGATTGTGCTTTATCTCAAAGGATAAAATACACCTATGACGATGTCAATAAAGGCACATGAGGCTACAAGGTAGCTTCTATCGAAAGTAGTGTAGTGCACCTAACCTATCAATTGATTAGAGGAAAGTTGGTCTGTAAGAACTGACCCACCCGAGTCACTGGTTTTCTAGTCGACCTTGTAGGGAAGTGCACAGAGGGCCTACAAATGAATTGGGAAAAGTGCCTCATGAACCAGTTAGAACTAGACTGCAGGGAAGTGAATGATCAAGGATATGAATTCCACTTCAGTTGGCTTCTAATAATGATTTGTTTCATCGCATGGGAGATGCCGGAAGGTGCAACCTTCTTATAAATTGGGCCCTTTGAACCTCTATCCGTGAATTTCAGTACACAGTGGTATTCTAGTGACATGAACAAGAAATGGTATTCAAATATAGTATTCCACACATGTTACAATCAGTTGAAGTTAGATATCCATTATGTGCCTCGCATCACGTCCAATACTCTCCACAGGTTTCGGGCTTTAATGAAATTCAACATGGACAGCCATTTCATTTATATTACAGTGCTTGTTGATGAGCACAAGAAACAACTTCAATCTTACTACAATATGAAAGATGTGGACTTAGAAGAAATCACCAAGGATTGGTCAGTGAACCTCCTTGTTCCAGCAGACCCTGCGAATATATCTGATACAAACAGTCCAAAAACTGCACAGGAGACACTTGGACCGAGCAAGATGAAGAAGACTGAAGAGGTTTAGGATATAGATAATACCTTAGCCAAGACTACTTCCATATCACCTGAGCAAGGAGGTGATGTCAGAGAGATAGATGGTTCAAAAGTTGAACAGAAGAAAGGTGAGGTTACATCGCCTAGAGACAAGGAGGATCCCTCGAAGAAAAGGAAGGTTTCCCTGCCAAAACCTTCCTCCTGAAAGAAAGTGAAAGAAACCATGACAAAAATGCAGACCATCCTCACCTCTGACGAATTTGATTTCATCATAGTAGCCCTGAATGATGCTTCATTGGAGATAGAAAAGAAGCAAGAAGCTAAGCAGGAGGAGGTGTTCCATCGGATTAAGGACGAGATCTAAGGAGTGCAGCAGGCACTACAATCCAGCTGTGTAGTCTCCACTGTGCCTCTGTCAGCAGGAACATTAGAATTGGGAGATCAGCCATCTCAACTCCACAAAATCATTGATATAGTCGAAGCTCACCTTCGACAAGCTCAATAAGAAACAATGCAATCCACCCAGGCTTTAGCACAAGTACAGGGAGACCTTGTAGAAAAACATAGTACTTCAAAACGGGAAAAGCTTGCTCTGCAAGTGAAGTGGGATGAAGAAAAATCACAACTGGAACAAAGCAAGGAATAGTTGCTCGCAGAGAAACTCGAAGTAAAGGAAATGGTTCACAAAGAACTTCTCTCTGTGATAATCGTAGAAGTAAATATTGAAGAGCGAGTTCCATAGCAGGTGGAACAACTTGAAGAAGTAATCTAGTAGCTCTAGTAGCGCATAGAAGACTTGGAGGTCCACACTGTGCCCAAGATCCCTCAAGATATAAGAGATCAAAGGGAAGCAACTTCCCACAGTGCAGTTGATAGACTAAAATATCTTTCCTTGGAGTGCAAGTAGCTAAGTAACTGCAGCACCCAAACATATGAGAACCTCCCTAAGAATCCAGAGTTATAGGAATTAGAGTCACACCTTCAGGAAGAAAAACAACATGCAGACACACTGCAAGCGCAGTTGAACGCCTTGTCGGTTGTGGAAAGAATGAAGCGGTCTCAGGAGAAATGCATCGCCCAACAGTAGATCCATACAATTCAAAGCAGAGTGATGGAAGTTACTCAACGTCTTCAACCAGTGCAAGATAAGGAGTTCCAATTATTCACAGAGGTTGAAAGCCGAGGAGAAAATCTATAACAAGTTGTCATCACAGCAGAACAACGCCTAGAAGGGCCCATGAACGATACAGTGATCTAGGAGTTCATCAAGAAAGAGGTCATCACACATCAGCATCTTGAAGAATATCGAGCCAAGCTCGAGGCCTTCGAAGCAGAAATGGTCAAATCAGAGTGACTTGGGATGAGTCACAGGTAAGTGTTGGGGGCATGTTGGCCCTTGACCAAGTTTTCAGAGATTCTTGGTCATATTGACCTATTTTGGGACTTTGATGGCATGTCAAAGGAGGAGCACAAGACGAAGTGAAGATCACTGGATCTCGACTCACTTTGGATCCTTTTTGGGTTTTTGGGAATATGTAACAGGATTGGGATGTCAGCCCATGGGTTTACCCATGCTTAGGCATATTTTGTAATATATAAATAGATACCTAGGCTAGATAGAAAGGGGGGATAAGTTGAATGGTGCATCTATGTGATGGGAATGTAATCTAAGTGTGAGTAGAGTCTGTAAGTTCTTTGTGCATGACTGTAAGAGACTTGCAGAGCTAAGTGCAGGTCCTTGTAGCAGATTGTGGAGGGATTGGCGTTGTAATGCAAGGAAGAAGGATCTAGCGAGTTGCACAGATATTTTGTCCTATGCGAAGTAAAGGATTTTGATGGATTTTTTCTTGTAACTGATTGAATGAAGAAAATAAATAAGAAGATTTGGTGGATGTAGCCCCAGGGTGGGGGTGAACCACGTAAACATTGTGTTGTCTTGTTTTTTGTTTGTCTTAATGTGTTTATGTCTTCTTTTTCTAAGTGCTTTAAGATGATTAGATAGATCTGCTTATTATTAGTGCTAATGACATGTGAGAATATTAGATCTGATATATATTAATGTGTTGAGTGCTTGATCTACTAGATCTGACCTATCTATTGATGCTAAGTTCTTAATTACATTATATCAGTGTGAATGTTGTGAAGCCCTGTTTTGTCAGTGAAGTGATTATTGATTCCATATTGAGGAACTGATGGTGGTAAGTTATTTATTAAGTATTATAACCACATATATGCATCCCATCTAAGGTTTCATACACCTAAGTCTTGCAACCACCCCTGCCTCTACCTCGGGTGAGACTTCATCTACTTCGCAGGTGTTTCTGAATGGGTTGGTAGTTAGGGCTTTGTTGGTGTGTTTTTGTAGCGTTGAACCCTGGGTCTTCCCCTGTGCCAACAGTTAACTTCTCTTGAATACTTATCATTTATTTTGTCCATTAGTTTCTCTTTTGACCTCACACATTAGGGGAATTTTTTATAGTGTCAAATTCCACATCTAAAGATTTGATGCTCTTGTTGGCCTTATATCTATTCTCCTTATAGACAAATCTTCTCCATACCTCCTTGATTCCTTCTAAAAAAAAACAAATTGAAGGATGTGCATGCCCTCACAGTTATGTTACTTACATACATGTAGGATACTTAAGGGACACCCACGTAGATGATAATAAATGTTTAAAAAAATATAACTATACCCACATTAATGATGAGTTATGGGATTGGTTAGTTCTCTAAATCCTTTTTCCCATACTCAAATGTATCTACCTGATTGGGGACTACATAAAAGGAACATTTCTCTCATGGAGAAGGGTAATGCTACTTTTCACATTCAATAAAACACTCATCTAGGTATTCCCACTGAGTCTATAAGCCCAGTTTATCCCTGTTGTTGTTGATTTCTTGACCTAGAAATCCTTGTTTCAAGTTTTCCTTAGGATCACCAACCTTATATTGCCAAGAATTTATCTCTATACTCTCTATGGGCCCATGGTGAATTAAGTGTCAGGAACATCCTTATAGCAAGAGTTGGGGTGAAGAAATCTAGAATCCCTTTCCACAGGACAATGCCACATCAAGCAAGTAAAAGTTGTAATCGTCTTATTGTTATTCATTAATAATATAAAAAACCATTTCTTTGAAGTATATTGTGTTATTATTGCTCATATTTACAATACGTTTGTACACATTTTAGTAGAATACTAATTTCTTCGTTCTTTTTCGTTATTTTTCATAGAACTATTCCTTTTGGTCCCTTATATCCTGTGGGGTGTCAGGTACAGTTCAGATCTCTAGATATGTTATTCATTGTTGTAGCTATTGGACAACTTATGTGAGAATCTCTACTTGATGCGTGACTCGGTCTTCAGCCTGTAGTTCTAAGCCTATCACAGAGCGAAGGGCTCTGTTTACTGCTTCTTTCACTTCGAGTTTCTCTGCGAGCAACTGTTCTTTTTCTTGTTGCATCTATGCTTTCTCTTCTTCAAACTTGGACTAGAGAGAAACCTTCTCTTGTTATGAAACTCTGCATTGTTCTACAATTTCACCTTGTACTTGCTTCAAGGTTTGGGTGGCTTTTTCTGTTTCCTCTTGTGCACGACGAATATGAGTTTTGACCACATCAGCTAATCGGTGGAGTCGAGCTAGCTCATCTCCCAACTCTGGTTCTCCGGATGGCAGGGGCACAGTGGACATTGAGTGGCTGGAATGAAGGGCCTAATGTACCCCTAGAAATTCAACCTTAAGTATGTCATACATTTCCTCCTTCTTATCTTCTTGTTTCTCAACGATATCCAGCGAAGCATCATTGAGGGCTGCTATGATGAAGTCAAAATAATCAGTAGTAAGCACGATCTTCATCTTGGTCATGGTGGCTCTCGATTTCTTTTGGGAAGAAGGTTTCAAGGGAGAAACCTTCCTCTTCTTCTGGGGCTCGGTCTCATCTCTAGGTGGTGTTAATTTGCCTTGTTTATGTTTAGCTCATGTTCCATTTATCTCTTCCACATCACCCCCTCGGTCATGTGATACTAAAGTAGTCTTTCCTGAGGCGTTGCTTAGGTCTTGGAATTATTTTGTCTTCTTCGTTTTGCTGGGTCTAGGTGTATCATGCGCATTTTCTAGGTTGTCAGGGTTGGACATATCTGCAGGGTCTGTTGGAATAAGGAGGTCTGCCAACCAGTCCTTAGTGATCTCCTCAATATCCTCTTCTGTGAGCTTGTAATACGACTGAAGTTTCTCCTTATGTTCATCGGCTCGCGTTGTAAGGTAGATGAAGTGTTGATCTACGCATAACTTCATCAGGGGTCAGAATATCTGTAGGATGTTCAGAGTCATGCGAGGTTCAAATTCTATGGCTTTCTTCAACTAAAGGTAGTGTTATAACCCTATAATTCATAGGATCATCTGTTGACTGGAAAATTTTCACTCCGGATGTATTTTGGCTTGCAAATAATATTTCATTTCTGCAAATTATTTTCAAGGAAAGTAAAAGAAAAGAAAATTCATGATTGTTGACGTTGAGTGGTGTTTCCTAACCCCGTGGAGACAAAAGCAAGGGAAGAAGTGCACAAAACCCACAAAAATCACTAAGCCTAAGTTTTTGCTGCATTTGCGCCTGGATAATAAAGAACACACTTAGATCGACGGTCGATCTAGCAGCGCATAGATCAACGACTGACAGTGGATTATGAACCCCCTCAATTGTTTTTCTTTTAGCGGTAGGGGGGGTCTAGAATGGTGACTAACAAGTGTGCACAAATCTACTATCATCATGACAGTGCGCAGATGGACGGTCTATAGGTGATTCTAGACCCCCTC
>ML804070.1:146510-193695 GCA_009831015.1 Picea engelmannii
GGGGGTCCGGAATAGTGGTATTGGGAAGGACACTTATCACCTCCAGGTGATTTCTGACCCACCCCCCTCCCAATACCACTTACCACCTCAGGGGGGTCTATAATACCACTTACCTCTCCAAAACCGCCCTCCCCTATTTTCACAAAATCGTTGTTTTTCCAGTTTTGACACCTCGTCTTGCGAAGCGGATTATAGAAAAAGGAAGATGAAATTTTTAAAACCGAAAGAGGTTTTTGTTCATAACGGGATGAAGAAAAAAAACCTCTCCCGGTTTTTGCAAAGGTACCACTAGTTGGGAGAATATAATCTTTCTTTCAGCTTCATTTTTCGGATTTCTGGTTTTTCTTGTTACAGTCCCGATTTTGCGAGAGCTATTTCGGCGAGGTGGAGATGAAATTTGAGAAATGGAAGGAGGTTTTTTATATAGAAAATACAATACACAATAAACTACTTTATTTTTTTTCACAGGTGTCACTGATTGGGAGAAATCAATGACTGAGCGTACCCCTATTTTTAGCAAATTCGGCCAAATTTGCAGTTCCAAAATTTTGGGGATTTTATGCTATTCTTGGTCGAGGTGGTTGAATCCAACCTTCTAAGCCTGGGGAGAGTCTGCTTTATAAATTGTAGTGATTCAAATGTGTAAGGGAGGTTGATAAATCAGAGGACCATGGTTTAGTTTTTGTAAAGTAGCTCATTGAGCTTTCTGTACTTTCATCAATTCAATAATACAGTGCTATGCTGCAGAATTCTTGTGACTATTTCGACTGGTGATGTGCATCCCTCTTTGTAATTTTTTTTTCTCTATTATCATAATTAATGTCTACTTCTGAATTATTCTGAGAATATTAAGAACATAATTGGTTTTAATGTACCCTCTGTCTCTGGCTTGGTATAGTTTTTTTATGTTTTCCACTAAAGATTAAACTCAGAATTATTAGTTGCTCTGTGTTTAATTGGATTTCTTAATATGTTCCATATCTCCCATTTCATTTAAGTTAAAGGATCCAACAATTTGTCTACCTTTCCCTGTAAATATTATTCTGTTAAAATGGATTTTTTATCATTTTTTACAATGACTCCATAGCCCATGGTTTCTCTTCTCTGCCCCTACCCAATTCTTAAAAACAAATCCTATTCTGCATAGCTAGCCTAATATCCTATTTCAAACAAATCTAAATTTGATAGAGAGATACCTCTCTGAGTCTCGGAGGGCTAGATCCCTGACTCAAATCGGTTTTTATGTTTCCTCTATCACTGCCTTCACAGCCTTGGGAAAATTACAGAGTGCTAACAGGTAGTACGTATGAAAAATAGCATTTGACTGCCATTGTTTTTTCATATCACTTGAGTACTAGAGTGTAGCGAACTTCGCAACAAGCGGCTTGAATGGTTCAATATCTGGGAAGGTCACACCTTTCGACATCTCCCAGGAAACAAAGGTGATAAGGATCAAAAGCCATATGAAGTGGAACTTATAGCCCTGATCATGTGCTTCACGGCAGTCTAGTTCCAATTGATTCACTAGGTACTTCACCCAGTTCATCTGTAGGCCTTCTACGTACTTCTCTGTAAGGTCAACAAAAAATCCTATGACCTGCGTAGATATGTTCTTCCTTACTAACTTTCTTGCAATTAACTGACAGGAGAGGCACATTGCGCCATTTTGGATGGAGGCTACCTTGTATCCTCGTGTTCCCTTTTCAACATCGCCATATGTATCCTTGATCTTCTATTCTAGTGCATGATCTATGGATTTTCCTGGGTAAAACTCCTGCGGGTCGAGTCCTTGCATACTCAATCCTATGATCCTATAGATCAACGTCGGGTCAATTATGATACAACGGTCTAGCCATAAGTAGTCTCCATGCTAACATGAATGCAATAGCTTGGCACATGCATTGAATTCTTGGTGCCTTCTGAAGTGTGGGATTTTCATGACGTTTAACAAAGTGGATTGCGCGAGGTTCATCATCCATGACTGAGGGATTATATTTTAGTTCTTCCCCTTCGTCTGGGTTGGGTATTTATACGAGGCAAGCATATTGTAGTTTTTGCGATATCCGAGGTTGAAGTCATTGAACTTCAACGCTACGATCTTATCCTGTTGTGATCGAACTGCACGTATCCCCTTTGGGAGGTACGCAGTAACCATGGTGTACTCAAATTATCTTGGCACACTATCTCGACTCACCGCATCGGCCAGAGGTGGGATGTAATCAGGAAATATGGTCAAGATCAACTTCGCATTGGCTAGGTAATCTTTGCATTTGGTTCTCTTTTCTGCTGATTGTCGGGATGGTATGTCTCCACGAGTAGTCGACAGAGAGGCTTGCACTCCTCTCATCGAGGATGCTTGTACACCTACATACATCACTCTTTCATACATGAATCTCTCAGTCATGAGGTTGATGAGTACTTATTTCACAGACTCTTCGACTACGTTAAGTTCTTCAGACATACACTCGTGGTTGAATATCTCGGGTTCGAAGAATAACTATTCAATGAAACGGGATAGATGGAAATAACGCAGTGACAACTATGAAAAATAAATTATGCTACGAGCTCTGATAGTCATGATTGGAAAAAAATTTCTTGTTGCATGGCACAATGGGATAAATAGATAACTCCACAATGGATCTCTTGCAATGGATGAGAAGACTTCATTAACTCATTTATGTCTGTTATGGCATGGTACCAACGATCTGGTGGTGAAATTTTTTACCATAAATGTCTTTCTATATATTCGGGTCGTCGGTCGAATTTTTATACTGTTCCTAACGACTATATTGCTTCACCATGGTGAAGTGACATGTGACATTGTTCTGATATTCCGATGAAGCTCCCATTTTGCAAATTTTCCTTCTACGAAGTTCCCTCGGGAACCTTCTGTAACTTTTCTATATTAGATCTCTTCTTACTTAGTTTTCTATCCTTTTTTCCAGTGAGCCTCATCTCAGAATTTCTTTTTCCATTCTGATTCTTATCTTCTTTCGACAAAGTAACTTCATGTTGTTGATATTCTTTCCTAGAAATCAGGGGTAATACTTCATTTGTATCTAGAATAGGTACTTCAGTCTTCTGTGAGTCTTCTAGTGTTCTTCCAACTTTGGCATCCAAGTTTGTGGTTTGAAATAACTTCACTTGGTTCTCCTGTTCTTCAATAAAGTGTGTGATCCTCCTAGTCATGAAATCTTTCAATTCTTGCTTCTTTTGTTCTAAGGCTTCTTCTATCCTAATCTTTGTCAATCCAAGTTTTTCCTAGTAACATAGAAAATGGAGCGTTGTTCTCAATAAATTTAACAACTTCAAATTATTCCTCTATTGAATTTCCATGAGCACTCATAGATATCCTAGTAAGTATTCCACATGGGGTTATCAACTTTCCTCTGAATAATCGTATTCCTCCCAATGAAGGAGTCATAGTAGGCTCCCCTAAAATTTCCCAAGTTCTTTTGGTCATGATATTCACCTGTGTTTCCTCATCCAGAACACAGTCGATGTCGAAGTCTCCTATTCTTGCTTCAATGTGCTCTTTTTATTTAAATACCTCTGATAAAATGACATGTCGACGATCATTCAGGGTTTCTTTCATCTGTAGCAATACTTTTTCTTATTCTTTCTGGGGTTTTGCCATAATCTCAGTTTCTTGATATTCCTTAGGGTTTTCTTTATTCATATTCATTCTTTCAACCTTAGAAATCATTCTAGGTAAATCCAATACTTCATGGTCCATAGCTTTACAACAGAGGCAACTAGGTCTTCTACCAGGGCATTCCTTAGCCAGATGTATCGGTCTTTTGCAACTGTAACAAAGGGTTAATCTTCTCTTTCTTTTAAATGATCTCCAGCCTCTCCTGTACTGCACGCTAGGATCATGGTAGCTATCCTACAACAAATTATTTCTAGGGTCCTACATCCATTCATTAGTCCAAACATTATTTCTATGCATAGGTATAACATATCTTTCATTATTCTTATCAGATCTACTCATATCAAATATTATTTATTCTATAAGTGCCCTAGGACAAATCTTATCAAACATACCTAGATCCATACTTTAGAAAAAAAAAAATTCTACTAATCTTATCTTCAGCAGAGCACAAAGCTTCCAGATCTAAAACTTTTCACTATTCTTACCTTTATTAGAGCACAAAGCGTTTAGATCTTACCTCTTTTCTTCAGATCAGACTTCTTTCTTTAGCACAGAGCTTCACAAATCAAGTAGAATACTGTGCACTAGAGAGACATATCTATGCACAGAGATTTCACAATTTTAGGTTAGGTATTTTCACAAAGCTTATTTTTCCTCAGTTCCCAACAATCACAGTTTTAGGTCTCGACAATGGAACCATTTTTTGGTACAAGGGCAGACCCAGGGTTCAACATTACAACAACGCACCAACAAAACCCTAACTATTGGCCCTTTCAGCAACACCTGCGAAGCAGATGAAGTCTCACCCGAGGTAGAGGCAGGGGTGGTTGCAGGACTCCAGTGTCTGTAACCTTAGCTGGGACACAGATCTATGATCCTAATCACTTAATAGAGCACTTAGAAGTTAACATTAATCAATATTCAGTTCCTATTTACAATGCAGTTAAACCCTAGATACAGCACAACGTAGTATTCATTCATATCTACTACATTCAAGCACTTAAGCACCTCCACATAGAACAGATCTAGTATTCATCAATAGTGTTGCACCTCTTTCGTCACCTTGGTGAGAAAATAAGAGGTGCTTGCAAGCTTAGTTGGGTCTACTGAGCAGGATAGCTATAGAGAAAAGAGTTAGAGAAAGAAAAACAAAACTATAACTAAGGATTAAACTAATAGATGTAATAAAAATTAAAATCATGAGCATAGGGACATAGAAATAAAAAGAACAAAAAGACCCATGTCACCAATGTTTGAGGCTGATCTATTGATGAAAACAAAGAACCAAGAAGAAAGGGGACTATGAGTCCCTTCTTCCTCCAAGGGAAGGCTCTTGGACCCTCGCTAGCTCTTCTTACAACAAAGAAAATGAAAATGGTGATGAAAGAACTCTTTACAAATCCACTCAATGGTGAGATGGATTGTCCAATGTAATGGTGCCAATGTGCTTGTGTCAAGGATGGAGTCCTCAAAACCATATAGGAAGCATAACATTACTTTGAATTCCTTCATAAAATGAGGTGCATTCATGGCTTTTTATAGCATTGCATTGGGTTATTGTGTAACTACTTTGTAGTGTGAAAAGAGGCCATTTAGGGCATTATTAGGTCTTTGACCAGCCCACCAGTCAGATTCATCCCAGATTTGAGGGTCAAATCGGCTTGGGAGCTGAACCATAAGTGGTTGGGAGGGCGACCACTTTCATAAATGTGTCGTTTAGCAGGTGCACAGCTTTTTGCGCTAACAGTTGTGCATCGTGCGCATATGCGCGATTTCTACGTTCCTGTTCCGTGCATGTGCCCGTGCGCCCAATGTCTGCAAAGCGCTCTTTAATTTTTCACTACTTTGTATAGTTTTTTGACCTTTTTGAATGCTATGATATTAATTCAGGTTCATGAATGACTTCATTACTGTTTGACAATGCTGAGTTCTTGTAACCATGTGCGGACGAAATTTCAGTGATAATAGATGCCCCCTGATGGATGAGGTTAGGATCATACGTATAGTCAAAATGCATCAATGTTTCTTCTACTGAGAATGTTGTTGTAAGAGAGAGTAATAGTGTGATTGTCCAGAGCAATCCGTTGGAGGGAAAAAGGAACTGGTAGGACCCGACCTTCCATGAGGTGTGTAAAATATACAACTGTGTACAAACGAGGCGGGCATGCCCCATGCTTGTGTCATGTAACTCTGATAAAGATGACTGAAGTGTTGATGTAGACAATTGCAACGCCCTTGGGGGCGGTTCAGATAAAGGAAAAAGATAATTTTGCAAATGAACATACTCTGAATAGTAGGCAGTGATTGCGGTAATAAGTAGCAGCGATCATGTGGGCATTGATAGCCCAACCTAGTTCAAAGGTCTTCAGAAAATGAGAGAAATAATTGCAATAGTCGCAAAGTAAGACCCACCGTAACATGAGAAAGTGTTGGTGTCGAATGTTATGGGGGTCAACGACAATAGGGAGCAATGGTGTTTCACCCTGTGCCATCCGAGATCCCTCATTGAATGGATAATGAGAATCAAGATACTGTCACCCTTCTGGAAAATTGTGTTGATGTTGACAAAAGGGGAACGCGACTCCCAGAAGCAAAGGGATTCAGGAAATATACTGAGGTGGGGAAGTGGCATAGGTACATGGACGAAGTCAAGAAGTGGGAGCACTAAAGACTGCCCTTGGTTGGAGGATGTATGAGATAAAAAGTGGCCGCAACCATGTAACGAGGTCGAGTGTCAAGGGGATGACAAGACCGGTGATAAGTTGTGCTAGATGCAAGACAAAGTGAAAAAATTCAGAGGGTAGAGGTGAATGACCTGTGGGGTACTCTGAATATATGGACGATGTCGACGAGGGTAGATGATGAGTAATGCTCCAACCAAGGGTGACATGGGTTGCGTTGGGCCAAAAGGAGGAAAGCAGGTCGTCAAAGGTGACAACAAAAAGATAATGTAATGAATGGAAATAAAGGTGTTTGTACAAGAAATAATGAATAATTGGGGAGAAATGTACAAATACAGAAACGGGTGCCCTAGTGTGATATGGGTGGCCCACGTAGGGCATAATTTGCTTGGAAAACTAATGAACGGGGGGGGTCCCATTGGTGAGTTTTTGTATGAGGTAGGTGAAATGAAGGTAGGTTCGTAGATGGGCAAACTGATTGTGGATGAAATGGAGGGTTCATGAGACTGTGGAGGTGCAGGTAAAAAATAGAACCGTAAAGATATAATCTTGGAGTCCGTGTGGGAAATCTAGCAAAATGAGGTGAAGAAGTATGTCGCTGATTCGTGTCATGATGAAAAACTATTGGGACTCCCATCCCTAAAGGGTAAGGAAAAACATCATGAGTGTCAAAAAGTGGCAAAAGGTGCTATGAATGGGACAACTCATGTGGGTAAGAATGCTACCAGGTAACAGTATAGAAGATGCAAATGGAGGCATGGGTACTGTAGAGCCGAGAATGGGGATCCTAGAGGCCAATAACAGAGGGTGTGACTGGAAATGTAAATGCGATACAGTGGGAAAGACCACATGCCAGTGCTGAGTATATACCTGGAGGGGGTGTGTCGATGGATGATGATCAAGTACCTGCACACATGAAAACCAAATACCCAAAGTGAACAATATCTGAAGAGAATCAAAGATATGAGCATGTATTTGATAAGTGTGACGATGCGCATGTGTACCTGACCATGGTAAAAAAAAGGTGCCTCGGGGGCTCAGGATGAAAAGAGACCCAGGGACTGTTGTGATGTAGGTGACGGGATGTTGATCCCGTGGCTGAAGACAGATTGAAAAATGGACACCGTGGGCTCCCGGAATGGTGATTGGAAGTTTGGCAAAAGGCCTATTTATAGCTGTAGGGCCCACATTGCCACCTCATTTGTACCTGCTGCAATATTGACTGGACGAGTAGTTTTCAGAGGAGATTTGAAGATTCAGGGAGGACGAGGCATCCGATTGGTGATTAGAAAGCTTCAGGTTAGTGGTCTGATTCTCCTGCATAGAAATAAGATTTCAATTTTTGGGCAGGGGCTGTGTTGGGCTAATTATATCTCTATAATAGCTTACATAAAATGTCAACCCGGGGAGGTAAACTTTGAGACACAAACATTGTATGTCCAGGACTGGAACCTAATTGTCTACTCTTCTCTAAGCCTAAGTTATCTCTAATATATTTCATTTATTCTAATTTAAACAAAAGCATTCTAACTAAAGCATTCTCATTTAAATTCTACAGCATTCAATTCTAAACAGAAATGAAATATCTTTAACAACTACCTTTGAATTAATTCTAGAAGTAAGATGTATATTTCAAAATGAAACTACTTTAGCAATCAAACTAAGTAACATCAAATTATACCAGAAACAGAGTATGTCACAGAAAGTAAACTAATGACACAGAAAACAATGTATCCTACCTTCTATTTCCTAAAATCCTTTTAATCTAAACATCAAAAATAAGTCTGAATCTATCCACAGAAAAATAAAGAAATATCCTATTTACCCTACTGGTACTGGAAGCTTCCTCTAATTCAATTGCAACCTAGCTATCCTAACAGAATAGAATAAACTAACTATCCTAACCAAAACAGAGTAAATTCAAACGTGCATTCCTTTTAATTCATGTTCGAATTGAAAAATGAAAGCAGAGAAAATCTAGTTCATGTTTTAAGTTCTACAGAAATCAAGTATGCTTTCAACATTCATCAACGTAGAATATATCAATATGCTGGAAACGATACAGTTGGAAGTTTAAGCAAGAATCTGACCAAGTTAATTCCCAAACTCAAATAAGCTAACATGCATGTAGATTCTAAACTATTGAAATAAACTAACTCTAATACAGAGAAAGGTAGCGACTTGGACCTGTTGGCGGTCCCAACCAAGAGGTACAATCACCACAAAGAAAACCAAAGCTACTCAATTATCATTCCATGAAAACACTGTTCATTCTTCACGCTTCATTTACTCAGAAAATAACTCAATTCATATGACAGCGAAGTAACATAACGCAAAGGTAAATTGTATTAGCATAAATGTGTATCTCATAGCATAACATAATCCTCCGTCTCTTAGGAGTGATCCTCTGTCTTTATAGATCCTCCTCAAAAATAGTTTAAAACATAATGTATTAATTCAAACGGATCCCAGATCTGAAAATAACTCAAAAATAGTTAAAATGATCTCCACATCTTTATGACACGAAGTGTCAAGAAGATGTGAATCATAAAGTATTAACAACTTAGTTCTATAATCTCACTTTGAATCAGCATATGAGTGATGAATCAATCTGTCATGTAAATTGCGTTGTCTACCACGCTGGCCATGTCGTGCGGATCTTTAGCATCTTCTTCGGGCTCCACTGGGTGCAAGATGGTACCTGGTACTGGTAAGTGTTGTTTCAAAGAAATAGTACCTAAAATCATACCTCATTAGTATCAACATTAATTTAAAGTATCAAAATACATAAGAATAACTTGAAACGTAAGAATACCTTGAATAGCCCACTTAGTTGTAAAAAGGGGTCACATGTGTCATAACAAGGCCAGAAGGGAGTGGTACTGGGTGTGAAAATAGAGGTCTTTTTGATATGATGTAATCAAAAACATAGTCAAAACTGGAGACCAACATGCCCGCAAACTGAAGTCTTTGCCTATCCTCAGGCAACAAAAAATTCAAAGACTGATAGCAATCAGAACATTGCAGCAGTTGCAACCAACATTTGTAACCTCTCATGTTTCTTCATATTTCTGATTTCTTTCTTGAGGACTCGGTTGATGATAATATGCTTTCTGGTAGTCTTCTGTAGTTTCCTGTTCCTTTGGAAGAGACCCTTATTCTTCTGTTTTAATCTTTCAATTTTGGACAAGAGATGAGTTACCCTGACTTTCATGAGTTCATTTTCTGTTTTGATATGCCGATCCAATATGGTGTACTCATGTAGCTTCTCTTTCAACCTATTATTCCTGCTTTCTAATCTGGCTACCATTGGTCCCAAGGATTTACTGGACGAAATTTCACAGTAGGTTTCAAATGTTTTATCTTGTCCTGGTTGTGTTTGAGGACTGGATGCATGAGTGAACTCATCTGGACTTTGAGCAGATGTGTCAACTAGATCGGGATTATGATATGGACTGAGTTCAGGAGTGAACTCATCTGGACTTCATTCATAGGTGTCAACTGGATCGGGATTGTCAACTAGGCTAGGTTCAGGAGTAGTGAACTCTCTATGTATTCGAGCAGGGGTATCTGTTGGTACTCGAATTGGCTCATTTTTCTCAATTCCTTTGGGCGCAGTAGCTTGCTGATCCACTTTACGAGCTTTTCGAATTAATTGGGACAGAGTCCAAGTCATTTCAGAGGCTTCTGGAGCCTCCTCAGGATCCCTACTTTTTAACTTCTCCTGTGGTGGGTAACTGGGCACAGAGCTATCCATTCCTGACAATGTGCTTTTACATTTCCATTTTGGGTTTCTCCTAGGTCTGTTAGTCAACTCTGCCAGTTCTTCCACATCAATAATGTTCATAGCAGCTGGAGAAGGAATCTGAGTTTCAACATTTTCCTCCGTAGGAGTAGTGTTCTTCACAGTTTCTTGATGTATTTCCACTCCATCAGACCCATGGACATCAAATGAATGTTCTGTACCAGGGTCTCCAGCACTGGCTTCAATTGTGCTATCTGGTATATTCTCAGGGTCATCACAGATTTTGGTTGGGGTTTTAATACTCTTTTTCCTAGAGTTCAGCTTCATCTGTGGAGGAGCGGGCTTAACACTTTTATCTTTAGACTTGTCAAAGGCTAGGGTTCTTACAGCGAATATATCCCAAGTTTCTTGTTTCTGGGACAACGTAGACTTAATAAATATCTTTACAAGACAAAAATGAAATAAACTTCCTCGAAAATCTTTGGCCTTTCGAACCTATTCTGCCATTTTCTTTAAAATTTTCAACAGAAAGTAGGGTATGTTCAGCAAATGATTACCTTTGAAATGTAGCAGGAGTCGGGCATGGTAGGGAAATATGATTGTATACCGTCCTTTGCAAGTGAGGTAACGTTGGAGGATAGCTAGCAACTGAGCCCATTGTGGTTCCAACCATGACCGCGATGTCCCCTCTGACCACTGTATTTTCTAGTACTGTGGTTTCAGAAGCTGCGTGCAGAGCTTCTTGTCGACAGGCTGACCCTTTGTCCATATCTGACCAGTGGTGGGCAGTTGAATTGCTTCTGAAATATTTTGTTCTGTGACTTCGAACTCTAACTCTCCCACTTTAGTGAACCCACCCTGAAATCGCAGAGCGAACTGAAGCGTAATTGAATCATCATATCCATTGAATTTCTTGAGAAACGGATCCCATCCTGCTTTCTGAAAAATGTCTCTGGTGGCTTCATACTCTGGAAGGGCCTCTAAATCCGCATATGTCTCCGGTTCATGACGATTTTCCACCATGATTTTATTTGATAGCACGGGGAAGTTCTATAGGTGAGCAGCGAAATTTAGATGAGGGCAACGAGGGAAGAGAGTGTGATGTGTGAGGTAGCCGGGAGAAGAATCATAGTAGAGCGTTTGAATTGTCGTGGGGGTCGATGGCATGTAGGGAAATGATGGTAGTCGTACATGAGTGCAGAGTGTTATCATAAATGAGTCGTGTGAACTTCATGACATGAAATGTTAATGTAGATTGGTTTATCAGGTACAAAGTGTGGATATAATGAAACATTATGGGGTAACAAAGCATTCTTAGTTCAAACTATTAATATGTAATTTAAATACATTAAACCAACATGAACTAAGCGTACCTGAGTTAGATTACCTATCCCCTTGTTACCATTTCTTGCTGTAGATATTTTGAATTCAAGTATGTATCTGAAGGGCGCTAAAATTGTGATCTGCACTTGTATTTCTGATGACCACCATAGCTGATGGATCCTGTGCCAGTACTGACTGGTACTGATGAAACAATCCGAGATCTGCAGAGAAATTTGAACCAATAATATCCTGCTGAGAAGAAAAACTTCTTGTTTATAACAGCAAATTATCTGATGATTATCCCTAAACCTAGCTTTTGTTTTGTCCTTAGATCAATGTTACCCTTCAGGATCAAATTTTTCATAACTACTTTGGAATGTCAGGGTTCTGTTGGATGTTGTAGGTACTATGGCAGAATGAAATTTCTGTAACAGAACACAATTTTTTGTTCTTGTTTTGCTCCAAAAATTGTGTTGCTACAAGACTGAGGATTTCTCTTCTGATAGGTTGTCCACTGTGCTGAATGTTACTAGATTCCTTATAGAAAATAGAAGAATAGACTATTTTTCAAAACTACAAACTAATGAAACTGTCCATGAGTACGAAAATTGCAAAGTCTTCATCCAAATACTTCCTTTATGTGCAGGTCTACCTATGTGAATAGATTTTGTTGATGTTGAACATAGGTAGAAGTCACTGGATTACCAACCAATAAGGAAAGTTGTTAACTAGTGCGAGATGTCCCACCTTTGATGTCAATGGATATCAAGGCACTAGATACATTCAAACAGTCATGAATAGATTTGTTGAAGTCAAATGAACTGTAGAATTCTTTTTCCAAGAAACATTGATGTATTTCCTTGGCAAATGACAAGGATACCTGCCATTGAGGCATGTAGGATCCAAGGTATCTAAAAATGTCTCGAGTTTCAAACCCATAAAATGATTTGGAGTCGATGGGTTGAAAATTTGCTGGAAGGAAAGCCTTGATGAATCTTCCATCATCCAGCTGAGCACCGAACATGATTTGTGAAGAAAATGAAGTAGGCACCAACGAACTTTATTTAGGAGTCTAGCTAGCCAGTAACCTAGTTTTCTAACTAGACTCTTGCTAAACTACACCAGACAAGCTGGTTTTCGTAGTAAAGCTTATTTTTCTCTTTACTTTTTTATTCCTTTTTTTATTTCCTATTCTACCCTACTATACTGGAAGTAAAAATGTTCCTTCAAGTGTATGCATACTTCCAGTGTAACCACCTCCGAATCAAGACTTCTAAATCATGATTGTCCATACAGTGTTTATGAACAAAAGTCAAGATATAAAGAACCAGTTCCTCATATGATCTTGATTTCAAAAGTTGTTGAAAAGTAAAAGGATGGAATGGACAAACTGTATCAGTCCATACTTGAATAAATCCTTGATTGGCTAGGCTTGTCAAGCCAAGATGATATTCTTCTTCTGGTCTCAAGAAATAAAGAAATTCTGCAATTTCAGGTTCTAAGTGTTCTTCCTCTCCTTCCCATAATTCTTGAGCTCCTTCATCAAATGAGGAAGCATAGCTGAATAGGTCTAGGTCTTCATGGTGAGGATATTCATTGATTTGCTGCTCACTTGGAAAGATGGATTCATCTTCAGACATGGATCTGATGTCGTGACAAGGATTATGAAAACTCCTTGTAGTAATAAGCCCTTCTCTAATCAACAAGTTTTTGAACATCTCTAAACTTGTTCCGGTTCAACTATCCTACCCCACAGGTGGATTAGTAACCAGGGTCTTACAGTACCCAAATGATCTTGAAAATTCAATTTTTTTTTTTTTTTAACTAATCTAAATCCTTTTTGAAGAAATGTAAATAACTCCAAAATAAAGAAACTAATTAAGACTAAGTGTTATGGGTGAAACTGACCTATATTCAAACAGAATTACTATGAAATCAAAACTAAAATAGTAAAATTATTAAACTAAAATACTCCTACAGTACTCTTGCATTAATTGAAAAGAAAATGAAAAGTTGCTTACCTATTGACGGTCTGACAACATCTAACCTCCAGTCCATTTTAATGCCTCCCCAACAACGTCGCCAAAATGTTGGGATAATTATATCTCTATAATAGCTTACATAAAATGTCAACCCAGGGAGGTAAACTTTGAGACACAAACACTGTATGTGCAGGACTGGAACCTAATTGTCTACTCTGCTCTAAGCCTAAGTTATCTCTAATCTATTTCATTTATTCTAATTTAAACAAAAGCATTCTAACTAAAGCATTCTCATTTAAATTCTACAGCATTCAATTCTAAACAGAAATGAAATATCTTTAACAACTACCTTTGAATTAATTCTACAAGTAAGATGTCTATTTCAAAATGAAACTACTTCAACAATCAAACTAGGTAACAAAAAATTATACCAGAAACAGAGTATGTCACAGAAAGTAAACTAATGACACAGAAAAAAATGTATCCTACCTTCTATTTCCTAAAATCCTTTTAATCTAAACATAAAAAATAAGTCTGAATCTATCCACAGAAAAATAAAGAAATATCCTATTTACCCTACAGGTACTGGAAGCTTCCTCTAATTCAATTGCAACCTAGCTATCCTAACATAACAGAATAAACTAACTATCCTAACCAAAACAGAGTAAATTCAAACTCTCATTCCTTTTAATTCACGTTCGAATTGAAAACTGAAAGCAGAGAAAATCTAGTTCATGTTTTAAGTTCTACAGAAATCAAGTATGCTTTCAACATTCATCAATGTAGAATATATCAATATGCTGGAAACGATACAGTTGGAAGAATGGTTTAAGCAAGAACCTGACCAAGTTAATTCCCAAACTCAAATAAGCTAACATGCATGTAGATTCTAAACTACTGAAATAAACTAACTCTAATACAGAGAAAGGTAGCGACTTGGACCTGTTGGCGGGCCCAACCAAGAGGTACAATCGCCACAAAGAAAACCAAAGCTACTCAGCTATCATTCCATGCAAACACTGTTCATTCTTCACGCTTCATTTACTCAGAAAATAACTCAATTCATATGAAAACGAAGTAACATAACGCAAACGTAAATTGTATTAGCAGAAATGTGTATCTCATAGCATAACATAATCCTCCATCTCTTAGGAGCGATCCTCTGTCTTTATAGATCCTCCTCAAAAATAGTTTAAAACAGAATGTATTAATTCAAATGGATCCCAGATCCGAAAATAACTCAAAAACAGTTAAAACGGTCTCCACATCTTTATGACACGAAGTGTCAAGAAGATGTGAATCATAAAGTATTAACAGCTTAGTTCTATAATCTCGCTTTGAATCAGCGTATGAGTGATGACTCAATCTGTCATGTAAATCGCGTTGTCTACCACTCTGGCCATGTCATGCGGATCTTTAGCAGCTTCTTCGGGTTCCACTGAGTGCAAGATGGTACTTGGTACTGGTAAGTGTTGTTTCAAATAAATAGTACCTAAACTCATACCTCATTAGTATCAATGTTAATTTAAAGTATCAAAATACATAAGAATAACTTGAAACGTAAGAATACCTTGAATAGCCCACTTAGTTGTAAAAAGGGGTCACATGTTTCATAACAAGGCCAGAAGGGAGTGGTACCGGGTGTGAAAATAAGGGTCTTTTTGATATGATGTAAGCAAAAACATAGTCAAAACTAGAGACCAACAGGCTGTACGGGGGGCCATACAGAGACATTTAGGGGGTATGGGCCCCACATACGTGGGCGATCCGGTGATAGACGCGCATACGTGTGCGCCTGTACTCTGGATATATGTGCATGGGGATGTGGTAGGGAGAATTTAAGGTGTGCTTGAAGGGCGCGCCTATGAGTTGAACAGGCGCGCACCAGTGTGCGTCTGTGGGTTGAACAGGCGCGCACCTCTGCGCGCCTGTATGGTGAACAAGTGCACATAGGGGTGTGCCTGTGAAACAAATAGGTGCGCACTGATGCACACCTGTGTAGTGAACAGGCGTGCATGCGTGTGCACCTATGTGGTGAATAGGCACGCATGTGTGTGCGCCTGTGGGTAACCAAACCGCGCCTAGGAGGCAAGGTTGGGGTGTATAAAAACAAGTCTTTTTGATGCTATGGATGGTTTCTTGAGCTGATATAGGGCTTTGTGTTGTATGCAGGTGGATGGTGGTGAAAATGCTAGTGGGGTGGCGAGAGTGAGACTGGGCTCAGTTGCAAGATGTCATGGCCATTGAGGAGCCCGGTGTGCATGTGACTTTGGCAACCTATGGGTTGCTAAAGTTCTTTGAGTGCCCATTGATACGGGCACAGGAGTATCTGTTACAGTTCATGATCTAGATGTGGAGTCCAAAGCTCCATTGCTTCCTCGTGCGAGGAGAGAAGATCCCCTTCACTGCGGTGGAGGATGTATATTTCTTGACTGGACTCCCCTTTCGGGGAACGCCCCTACCGGTAGAGCTGGTGCTGCCTAGGGGTACTTTTCTCGCCGATATTGGCCAGAGATATTGTTCAGGTCAGAACTTTATGTCCAGGACGGTGGTGAGTATATTGGTGATAGATTCCCTGGTGCATCGTTGTATAGCAGCGATGATTGTGTAGGTATATGGGTCACTAGCAACCCAGCGGATGAGTGGTGGCCAGCTTCTGGTGCCGGAGAGAGTGTTGGTCGGCGAGCGTTTCGCTTGGGGGCTGACGTTGCATGCAAGGATGGTGGCGCAGTTGGACCACTGTCGGTCTACTGATGCAGGGGAGTTTTCTTTCAGGTCCATCCTAGTGGCTTGGTTTCTAGAGAGGGTGTCAATGTTGTGCCCGAGGATTTTATTGAGTGTGCCTGGGGCACGAGAGCCGCGGTTGAGGCGGTGGTCGACTGTATTGCTTCGCCATGGTGGTGGCGAAGGGGGCCACTTATTTTCGATAGAGGTTGTGCAGGTATGGCGGCAGATGCCGCAGGTGATTTTGCGGTACCCCCATGCCAAGGTGGACTTCCGAGATGATCCGGATATGGTGCTACCTCCTGGGGAGGTTTTTGATCATCAAGGTATGTTAGTTGATGATGTAGATATGTATGTTTGCATATTTTTTGAGATATACGTCCATATGTTTATGATATAGATGTTGATACTATATGTTGTTTGTTTGTATGTGCAGATGTGGCATCTCGCGGGTGCGAGGTAGAGTTGTATAAAGCATCGGATCATCGGGAGTCAGAGAGACTGTAGTGGGGAGAGAGACGTCGGCGGGAGGATGTCGCGGGGTGACCAGTTGAGCCAGAGAGGGAAGAAAGGAGGCATCAGTTTGATGACCTTGGTGCGGAGCCATCACACGCTCCTCCGGCGGCGACCGGAATAGATTTTGATGATATACGCCATCGTCTGGAGACAGTTTTACAGGATGTTCCTGAGGGCATGTGGTCGCGCATCTAGGATGAGATTTTCCTGGAGCAGTTTGTGGGGGTACCGCCACCATGGCGGTCCATAGTGTGATGAGCAATAGTGGTTGCTGCTATGACGAGTGGACGCCTATCACCGGGGCAGGAGGGTCCTATAGGGGGTGGACCACCACCGCCTGGGGCAGGTGGTGGTGGGCTGCCACCGTCTAATGGAGTAGTAGGTGGTGGCGCAATAGAGGCACCATGAGTGGTGTATGATGTATATCTTTTTTTTTTTGTATATAGGATGGTGAGCCCATTTTTATACCGAGGTGTTGCATGGGCCTGCGGATACATGTATTTTTGTATGTAAACATTAAGATGGCCTGATGGGCTTTTATATATACATGAGTATACATATTTTAGATCCATATGTTGTCTACATGTTTTGGCTGATGAGTTGATTACGTCCCTTCTATATATATGTTGTGACAGGTTTTGTGATATGTTTATGTATGTGTAGCTTGATGTGATATATGCCAATCTAACACCATGTTAGCTATGTGATCTGTTATTTGATTCAATTGTCTTGGAATATGTGTAAATGTAATGGAATCAAAATTTTGAAATAACAGCCTAACCTGTAGGTATTTGCAAAAGAGGCACGGATCGCATACGCGGTACACATTGTTGAGCTGGAGAACGACTAGTTGAGAGTCAAGGAAGATGCTAAGGTGACGAATATGATGATGTTGGGAATCGGCCAAGAGGCCAATGACAACAGTGTATTCAGCTTGGTTGTTGGTTGCTGACCCCAAACATATGCCGCTCGAATGGAGCATTTCATGTGAGGGGGTGTAGAGAGTCCAAGCAGCCAAAGCGAGATTTTGTGTCCAACGACTGGTGTCGTCGGTGTAACCGATGTGGTAGGCTAGTGGAGAAAGCATCTGTCAATAGCACAAAGGATAGTTTAGACATGAGGGGAGGAAAACAAAGATTAAAAACTCTAGAAAAGAAAATATCCTAAAGTAGAGTGACTACGTTTAAGCGTAAAATTTCTTGAGATACAACCCGTTGATGGGTTCTTTGAGAGAGAGGCCTTCGGGAGAGGCCAGGATATATGCACCTTTGGTGAGGCAATGTTGAATGATGTATGGGCCATGCCAGAGTGATTCGAATTTTCCGTGGCCAAAGGTATCATGAGCGATATCATAAGCCAGGACAAGGTTGCCTTCGTGGAATGATCGAAGGTTGACATGGCAATCGAAGGTAGCCTTGGATTGTTTTTTAGCTTCCTCATTGTTTTATAAGGAAGATTGATGATATTCATCCAGAGACTCCAAGGTCAGCAAGCGCTGCTCCATTGGAGCAGTATCAGGTAATAGCTCAATTGCAGTGCGTAAGGTGGGAATTTCTCACTCGATGGGAAGAGTTGCCTCGACCCCATGGACTAAATGGAATGGTTTGAAACCAGTAGCGGTCTTCACAGCCGTTCGATAAGCCCATAGCGCAGAAAATAACATATGATGCCAATTGCTTTTATGTTTATTAACTGTGCACTGTAACATGGTCTTGAGGACTTTGTTAACTACCTCGACCTATCCGTTAGACTGACGGTAATATGGTGAGGCAAACTCATGAGAGAAGCCTAATCGAGATGAGAGTTTGACGAAGATATCGTTCTCAAAGTGTTTTCCATGATCCAAAACGAGTTGGAGGGGTACTCCAAAGTGGGATATGACATGGTTAAAGAAAAATGCGCTGCAGTGTCAGTGGTGTTGTTGAAAGTGGGCATAGCTTCGGCCCATTTGGTGAAGTAATCAACGACGACAATGATATATTTGTTGTCGTTGCTGGATTGGGGATTACAAGTCATGAAGTTGATGCCCCATTTACAAAAAGGGTTGGCAATAATGACAGGGTGAAGAAGAGCAGGGGGAGCTCGGGCTTTGTTGGCATAGAGCTGACATTGCTCACATCGTTTCACGGCATGAATGCAATCATGAAACAAGGTAGGCCAAAAGTAACTGGCTCGAATAATCTTTTAAGCAGTGGATATACCCGAAAGATGGCCCCCACATGCACCACTATGGAAGTCATTTAAGACTCTGTCAGCCTCGTCGATAGTTAGGCATCAACGAAGAATGGTGTCGACGCCCCGTCGGTATAGGATGTTTCCGATGAGAAGGTAGCGGGGGGCCTGATGGTGAATACGTCAATGATCATCTCGTGAAAGGTGGTTACTGAACTTTTGAGTTCGGAGGTAGAAGAGGAGGTTGCCGTACCAAGGATCATCCAAATTAATGTAAAATAGATGTTCGTCTGGAAAGTCAGTGTTGACGGGGGCGTTGGTGGTGTCAGAGGGGAGGGCCATGAAAAGTTCGGCGAGAACGAGGGCCTTCTTACTCTTAGGTGTTGAGAACTCGAGGTTGTACTCCTGAAGGATAACAATCCATCAAGCGAATTTTTCGTTAACTTGACGACGACTAAGCAAGTACTACATAGGGTTGGAATCTGCGATGACCTTTGTGGTGCGAAGTAGAATGTAATGGCGCAGTTTCTGGACTGCGAGGACAACTGCAAGAGCAAGTTTCTCTTCATGTCTATACTTCAAGGGTGGTCCTGAGAGGTTCTTACTAATGTAATAAATGACATGTTCATGATTGTCATCTTCGAGCTGGACGAGGATGCTGGCTACTGATACAGCTACTGTTGATACGTAGAGGATGTAGTCGCGATTATAGTCAGGTGCACTAATTAAAGGTGCGTTTGAAAGAACTGCTTTAAGATCATCAAATGACTGTTGGGCATGGTCGTCCCAGTGAAAAGGGATGTCATGACGTAGTAAGTGGGGGAAAGCGTGTGCGTGTATGGCGTAATCCGGGAGAAAGCATATAAGAAAGTTAGCTTTTCCCTGAAGACTCTGAAGTTTCCGTAAATTTCGGGGAGGTGGAATTTCGGTGATAGCTTTGACTTTGAGGGGGTCCACGGTAATACCACTTTGGGAAACAATAAAACCGAGGAGGCGCCCTATGGTGACACATAACATACACTTGAGAAGATTCAGGAAGATGTTATATTGACGACACCATTGAAAGATGGTTCATAAATCATTGAGATGCTAGGTGCGTTTCTTGGATCGAGCTGTGAGGTCGTCCAAGTAGGCGTGGATGATATTAGCCAGATCGTAAAAGATGTATGTCATCGCCCGCTGGAAGGTTGCGTCGGCATTTTTTAATCCAAAAGGCATGACACGATATGCAAAAGTACCCCATGGGGTAGTGAATGTCGTTTTATACTGATCGGCTGGGTGGATTTGAATTTGGTTATAGCCAGAGAATCCGTCCACAAAGGATAGCCTTGTGGCCGACGCAGTCGTCGATAATTTGATCGATGAAAGGCGTTGGAAAATTGTCTTTGGGACATGCATTATTGAGATCGTGAAAGTCTGTGCAAATGTGGATAGTGCCCTATTTTTTTTCAATGGGTAAAGGGTTCGAAACCCATGAGGTATAAGCGATGGGGTAAATAAACTCGGCAGCACGTAATTTGTCAATTTCGTCTTTGATAGCCGCTGCTTTGGATGGGTGTAGCGGTCGTTGTTTTTGGCGAACTGGTGTGATGTCGGGTCAGGTGTCGATGTGATGTTTGACAATAGAGGGATCGAGTCCAGGCATTTTCGTGTATGACCAGGCAAAAATATCCCTATATTCCTGGAAGACGGCTCTATATGCAATGATTTCTTGAGGAGTGCAAGCAGCTCCAATGATGATTTCTTCGACGATGCCATGTTTAATGGAAATGTCGATTTTGATGGTGGGGGGAATATTGGCCATATTACCTTCTTCAAAAGCATCAGGGGCAGGAATGGGATTGTTGAACAAATCGATAGGCCATGACGGGATAAAATCTTTGGTTTCGATTGTGTAAATGGGGTTTTGGTTAGGAGGCATGGGGGCTTCCCGTGGAGAGAAGAGTGCGCGGTGATGTAGTGCATCCCAGGGAGAGTTCGAGTGGTTTAGCTCTTCCAGTATTTCCTCGTCGCATTGGAAATGCCAGGAATACAAGGGGTTGTGAGGAGTGATTTTGGTGATAGTGTGGTTGGACCCTGATGAAGAAGCAGGGGGACCAATGCTAGATGGTGAGGGTTCACTCGACATAAACCATATATTGAAGTACTGAGGGGTACCCGTGGTGGTTGGGTGGAGAGTGTCTATAGGTAAATGAGCAGGAGATTTGGGAGGGTTGGGGGGTAAATCCTCAGATACTTCATCTAAGAACCACAGAGGTGTTGGGAGTGCCTCGGGCTCGGGAGAAATGACATGAAGATCCTCTAGTGACGAGGTAATGTCCATTATCACCTCTGCGGGTCGGTGAAGCAGGGCCAATTGACGTTGCCTGTATTCAAGGATCATAGGACACTGGTATGTAAAATGAGCTAATGAATCATAGAGAGAGAAAGGGCATCTCATACATTCATTGACTGAAGTGGTGACATAACGTATGTCAGTGATATTTGTTGAGGAGGACGTAGCAGGGCTGGGGTTGTTCTGGAAGTTCTGGCATACTGCGGCTAATGTCTGTCGAAAGCATGGTAGTGTTGGGCAATGATGGGTGTAATGGCCATACTCTGAACAGTTAGCACAAGCGTATTTGGTCCTCAACCCTTTACTAATGGAAGGGTGGGTGGTAGTGGTGGGACTAGCAGTAGTGGTGGGTGTTGTGGGAGTTTGATTGAGGGGGATCAAATTCCATAATTCAGGTAGTGATGGATAGTGGTTGGTTTGGTGGCCCTCTTTCTCACATAGTGTGCAAGGTCATGGGATGTGTGGAGGAAGTGGAGAGGTGGGATCCNTTAGTGAGTGGGGGAGTGGTGGGGGTAAGGATGGGAATCGTCATGGGGATTCCTTCTTGTGGGGGAAGGGATGGTCGAGGGACCATCTCAGGTGGGTGTAAATACCACACTGGCATTTCTAACACCATATTAGGTAGTGTGAGCATTGCAGCTACCTGAAAAGCTTCTATACCGGGTGGAGGGTAAAAGAAGGGAATTTGAGTGAGAGGTTGGGGAACTGTCTCCCAAACTGGACTATTTCCTTGGGGAGAGGTGGAATTGTGGACTAATGGGGTCGACGAGTGTCCATGGGGGTTTTGAGGAGGGGTTTTTGTGATGACTGGGATGTCAGATATGACAGAAGCCTCTGTAGGAGGAAGGGTATCCTCTGTGTGAGTTCTGTTAGATGATATGACACATACTTGATTAGTAGGATGAAGGAGTGGTGGTGCTCCATGGTATGTCCCTAACAAGGATGGATCTTTAAAAATCCCAGGACCCATCTCGACGAGTGGATATGTGTCTTGTTTTGTGTGGATGAGAGGAAGAATGTTATCGAGGTTGGTAGATGGGTTAGGATCATAATGTGAGACTTGGTCGATGGTCACGATCTTCCCATTGTGGGGGAACATCATTGTCCAAAGACAAAAGATGCCACTGCCTTCATGGCGTACATGTAGCTACGACCGAACAAGATATTATAATCGAGCGAGGCATTGATAACTTCGATATCGATGAGAATAGTCTTGACCCCGAGTTCAATGGGGATATTTTGGAAGATCCCTTCAGGAGAGGATGGTCGTCTGTCATAAACTCGTAATGTGATGGAAGAGGGTATGAGTTCCGGGGAACCAAGTTTCTGCCATACTTTTTTGGACATGATGCATGTAGATGCACCTTCATCGATGATACACTGATGAACTATGATGTTCCGTATTTTCACTGGTATTTGAAAATCGATCAAAGCGAGAAGACGAGGTTCTCCACTATCAAGATCAAAGGTGATGAGTCGGGTATCTGCAGGGTTGACTGCCCCCAAGGCAGAAAGTAGTGATTTCCACTGAGTAGGACAAGTCTGGAGGACTTCCAAGACTGACATGGTAGCCGAGGATTGTGCTAAGTCGTCTACCAAACTATAGTTATGAGCTTCCCTAGCTTGTGGGTTGTGGACATTCCTGCGCAATGGGATGCGAGGGATGTGAAGCGGTGTTTCGGTGGAAGGGTGAGGGATCACCAATGGGGGTCCCTACGGTGGAGGGTTTGTTTCTGGAGGGATGGAAGGAGACTCAGCGGGTGTATAATACTGATGACTACGCATTTGCAGAAGGATTTCTTCCTCACTGGTGAGGAGAATTGTACGCTCTGTTGGGTTGTTGGGGTTGAGGTATTGTCCCACCTGAGGTGGGGGGTGTTGTGTGTCCTGTTGGGTGTTTATCACACCTTGATGAGGAATAGTATTTTGTAGCACGGCGGGAGGGCGTTGTTGCACGTATTGTTGTGGTGCCTGCCGAGGGGCAGGTTGTGCAGGAGAATGGGGAAGACTACCAGAGTCTTTCAACTGTTTGAAATCAACGATCTGGGGGAAATGATGAGTGTAATGTCCGAATTCACCAAAAAGGGAACAAGGGAAGATAGTTTTAACATTATTTCTCCCTTGGCGTTTATTATTATTATTGTCCCCTTGGGGGTTTTGGTTCCCTTGGTTCTGGTTGCCCCCAGTTGGTTGGTGCTATGGGGGTTGATTCCCGCCTTGACCTGGGTTGTTGTTATTTATGTTCTATCCTTTCTTATTGGCATTGTTCGATGGATGAGTTGGGTTGGATGTATTCAAATGTTCAAAACTTTGGCATTGTTGAGTAGCAGAGGGTTGAACAAAATTTACCCCTGCATGAGGATGTGGGGGAGCCATGGGTTGTGGAGGACCAGGAAATGGGAAGTATGGATTTTGTGGTGGTACCAATCCATAAGGTACATAGGAAGGCGTATTTCTTTCACTAGTACTATAAGATAATGTTGATGGAGTACCACTGTTTGTGGGAATGGGTGGATGTATGGGAGGTGCCGGTGGTGGTCCACTGATGGGTGGAGGTATAGCAACAGGGTATGGCTATTGATAAGGGGGTGGGGGGTAGTAAGGAGTGCCCCCGTATGCCGACGGGTATTGAGGTGTTCCATACATCGGTGGTGGTTGGGGTTGTGGACCATGGTGTGTGGTGGAACCTATTAGTCCATCTGCTGAGTGAGACATCCCAGGTTTGTCTTGGCCAAATGGCACAGGTTTTGGAAGATCAGGAAGTACCGTGTATAAGTACCCTAATTGTGCATAGATGAGGTCATATTGTTGGGCCTTACTGATGGCTTCCTCTTCGGATTGAGGGAAGGTGGAAGCTACATCCTTACCGAGGAGAGAGACAAGTGATCTAAGAAACCAGTTGAGACACTGTTGCTTGGTGGTTTCTGCTTTGCACAAACTACGTCGCCTACGCCACTTGTGAATGTGGTCAGCGATGTGTGTGGATGAGGTTTGTTTGAAGTTAGATAGTATTTCAAGACCATTGTCATGGCGGATGGGTAATTGGAAAAAGGTCAAGAATTATTTGTCCAATGACTCAAAGGTTGTGTGAGACCTGGATTTTTCTTTGACATACCATTTAGCCGATGGGCCAGTGAGTGTGCATTGAAATAATCACAGTCTGATGAAATCATCCATAATGTTGTTGGAGGAGCACCATAGGTGAAAGGTCATGACATGGTTGGCAGGGTCATCCCCTTCCTTTCCTTCAAACTTTGGTATGTGAGAAGGTAGTTTGGTTGGCATTGCAGGCCATGTGGGATCATGCAATATAGGATCATTGGTGAGTTTAGTGAGATCCGGTATGTTGAGAGGGGCTAAATATGGCATCTATAGTGAGGGGGAAGGATTAGCTCTGGCCATAGTGTGTTGTGACCCTGACCCGTGAGGGGGGCTAGGTGGGTTGGTTCTCCCTCCTTGAGAGGAAGTGGGTCCCCCGCTTCCGTGTAAAGGAGAGAGAGTGAATGGATGACCTTGGGAAGTTGACCCAAGTAATGTATAACCAAGCAAAGTTGATCCTAAGATAGTGGCACTCACAGGAGTGTGTGAAGGAGGTGTCGATGAGCGGGCACGACCAGATACTCCCCCTAATATAGGAGGGAGGTTGAGCAAGCATCGTGAACGACGGGGGTTCTGTGGTTCCCCTATGATGTTAGACTAGTTGTGTGTATGTGTGAAAAAAGTGGTGAGAGTAATATAGAAACAAGAGCCTTTGCGGTGACTGTTTACACAATATATATATCCAAATCAAAATATAATCAGATGTGCATCATACATAAAATGAAAAAGAAGCATATATGTGGGTAAGTGGGTTTTGTCCGCGTGGGGGAATCAAAAGAAATAAAATGCTCGTGTCCTAGAAGACGTAATGCCCTTCCTCTCAAATAGTACTAGACCTTCCAATAGTACTCAACAGTGGGGTCTGAAGTCACTGGAAGAGAAACTAGTGAAGGATGAAATAATTGGTTATAATGAGGGGTAAAGGGGGAATATCCCGAAAGAGCTAGAGATATTTCCCAATAGCCACACAAAATCCAATCAAGGTGCAATTGCAGCCCACAATTTCCACCTGGGTAGATGTCCTAAAGTTGGTCACTAGGTACCTCGGTCAAAGTGCGGCATTTAGATTTTCGGCCTAAGAAATGGGTCATGGGCTGGATCCCGTCCAAGAGGTGGGTGCCTCAAGGGGAGACGCACAGAACAATTGGACCTCGGACTTCAACCCTTCACAGGTATCTCCCTGCCTTATGGTGATTGGAACACTTGACTTGGAGGATTTTCAGTTCCCTGTTTGACAACCTCTATGTTTTGACAATGTGAGAACCAGATAACGGGGAGTTATTTGGATACCTATCTCCGAAATCCTACCTAGACTAAAAAAATTATTTTGGCACCTCCTGTGGAGGAAAAAATTAGTGAGTTTTTAGAAATTTTTTAGATGTAGTTGTTTTGGGAGGTTGGGGGTGAAAACCAACCTCATTGATTAAAAATGGGAGTGGATAACCCAGTCAAGAAAAGATGGGGTGTTTTCGGAATCCCTTTGGAGGAAACTTACTTTGACCTCCATGTTTCGAGAAGAAGCTATGTGAGTGATAAGTGACTTTTGTGTGTGAGTGAAAGTGTGCCAACTTTTTAGTGAATTAGATGTCACCTTGCTGCATGTGGATTTCGCTTGGTCTTTACAAGAGTTTGATTACCTAATTAACTAAGTGCATTTGGTACAACCTTGCATAACTCAAAAATCCCTAGGAAGCTAGCATGTGGACATGTGGGTCCGTTACTATCCTTTTAACTCCCTATTGTGATGTAATCTAAGAAAAGATTAAGACTATCCTAGATTGAGCATATGGGCATGTATGGGCCCATTACAAACCTTTAAACTTCCCTAGTGTTTTGATCTAAGAAAGAAAAAATTCAAACACTATCCTATCTTTGTAGCATGTGGGAATGTATGGGCCCGTTACAATATTAAGATGTGTTTTGAAAAATAAAACTAAGAGGAGTCCCAAGAAGGGTTGTTGTCCTCTCCTAAAGGTTTTAATGTTCTTTAAGGGAGATGAAATTGTTTCACAATATTTTTTTGACTCTCAAGGTCGCTTGAAGGTGCGAGAGAAGAGCATACTAAGCGATTTTAATTCAAATTCTAGTCCAAATATAAGTTAAATGTGATTAAAAATGATTTCCACCTTATCTTGTGAGTCAAAACAAGCCATCCATGTGGCAAAAAGCAAATAAGGGAAATTGATTTTATCCTCCTAAGTGCCTATGTGGTTTTTGACTAACCCATTTACATGATGAGGGGAATAAGTGTGGTGCAGCTTTAAAACATGCTTGACATCATTTTTAAGAGGGCATATGGCCTTCCCCACATCTCAACAACTTACAATGTGAAATTTTGCACAGATGTGCGGGTCCCAGTGGAGACAGAGGCGCACAGAGCGCATGCGCATGAACATAGACAAATTAAAACACGCACGTGCGTAGAACAAAACCGTGATTCAGGCGCATGGGAGCACGATGCACGTCTGTGGGCCAAAAAACCCGCGCATATGTGGCACACGACTGAGAATGAAAAATCCGAGTGGATTCCTCTCAATTCAACTTGGAATTGGCTGATTGGCAGGTCGGCTTAGGCCGGTTAGTGCACCTGCAAGTTAAACAAACTAAAAGAAGAGAAAAATAAACCCAAATGAGGTAGGAAATTGATACCTTTCCCCAGTGGAGTCGCCAATCTGTTGTGCCTCTTTCGTCACCTTGGTGAGAAAATAAGAGGTGCTTGCAAGCTCAGTTGGGTATGCTGAGCAGGACAACTGTAGAGAAAAGAGTTAGAGAAAGAAAAACAAAACTATAACTAAGGATTAAACTAATAGATGTAATAAAAATTAAAATCATGAGCATAGGGACATAGAAATAACAAGAACAAAAATACCCATGTCACCAATGTTTGAGGCTGATCTATTGATGAAAACAAAGCACCAAGAAGAAAGGGGACTATGAGTCCCTTCTTCTTCCAAGGGAAGGCTCTTGGACCCTCACTAGATAGCTCTTCTTACAACAAAGAAAATGAAAATGGCGATGAAAGAAATCTTTACAAATCCACTCAATGGTGAGATGGATTGTCCAATGTAATGGTGCCAATGTGCTTGTGTCAAGGATGGAGTCCTCAAAACCATATAGGCAGCATAACATTACTTTGAATTCCTTCAGAAAATGAGGTGCATTCATGGCTTTCTATAGAATTGCATTGGGTTATTGTGTAACTGCTTTGTAGTGTGAAAAGAGGCCATTTAGGGTAGTATTAGGTCTTTGACCATCCCACCAGTCGGATTCATCCCAGATTTGAGGGTCAAATCATCTTGGGAGCTGAACCATAAGTGGTTGGGAGGCCGACCACTTTCATAAATGCGTCATTTAGCAGGTGCACGACTTTTTGTGCTAACAGTCGTGCATCGTGCGCATATGCGCAATTTCTACATTCTTGTTCCGCGCATGTGCATGCACGCCCAATGTCTGCAAAGCGCTCTTCAATTTTTCACTACTTTGTATAGTTTTTTTACCTTTTTGAATGTTGTGGTATTAATTCAGGTTCATGAATGACTTCATTACTATTTGATGATGTTGAGTTCTTGTAACCATCTGCGGACGAAATTTCAGTGATAACAAATAGTATGAAGCACATAGAATTAACATCTTTATCTATCATTCATCTATGTTAAATAACTAAGAAAGTAAACACATCAATACATTGCACAAAGAAAATAAGCACAGTATGTGCGTGGTTCACCCCCACCTTGGGGCTACGTCCACCAAATCTTCTCTTCTTTATTATCTTGGTTCAAGCTTCTTATAGACACAAAGCATCCAAGTTCCATGCCGCAAAGAATAGGAGATATGTGCACCTTTCTATATCCTCCTTCCTTGTGTTACAACACAAATCCTTCCATAGTTTGTTACAACCACTTTCACTTAGCTCTGCAATTCTCACACACTATGCACGAAGCATCTACAACTCTTGATCACATAGATCCAACCCTAGCACTTAGCACAACTTGCAATGACCACTTCTTACATTGCCTAGCCTTCTATTTATATATTACAAAATACTCCTAAACATGGGTAAACCAATGGGCCGACATCCCCATACCCGTTACATAATCCCAAATCCCAAAAAGGGCCCTAAAAGGGGCCAAGATCCCATAATCTCTTCTTCGTTTTGTGCTCCACCTTCTTCAGCCTGTCAAAGTCCCAAAATTAGGTCAAACATGATCAAGAATCCTCAAAATTTGGTTAAGGGCCAACAGTTCTTCTTCATACTTTGAGTAAATAAGTATGTCATCCAAAAATACAATGACAAAATTATCTAAGTATTCTCTAAAAATACCATTCATTAAACACATGAAGACAACCGGTGCATTTGACAACCCAAATGGCACTACTATAAACTCATAATGGCCATACCTCATCCTGAAGGTTGTCTTGTTAATGTCTTCCTCTTTAATTCTTCCATGATGATAGCCTGATATGAGGTCAATATTAGAGAATATTTTTTCCTCCTTTTGTTGATCAAAGAGGTCATCTATCCTTGGAAAAGGATACTTGTTCTTCACTGTTACCTTATTCATATTCCTTAATTCAATGCAAAGTCTCAAGATTCCATCCTTTTTATTCACAAATAATACTCTGGAACCCCAAGGTGACACACCTGGGCATATATACCCCTTCTTTATAAGTTCTTCAAGTTTTATTTTCAATTCTTTTAGTTCTGGTGTACTCATCCTATAAGGATTCTTGGATACTAGGGTTGCTCCATGAATTAGATTTATAGAGAAATCAATATATCTCATGGGTGGAAACCCCACTATTTATCTAAATACATATTTAACCTCCTTTAGTATTGCATAATCTTCAATATTTGACACTTTATCCTTGGGTTCCTATTACACACCAAAATGTGACACTTTTGTTTCACACCCTAAGTGTAACAAGTGTTGCAAAGTGACGTATGCACCTTGTTAAGTGTTTCATGCACTATAGCAAGTGTGGTATGCACATTACTTAGTTTCACATTCATTTTACTAAGTTTCCTAACCCATTGAAACCATGAAGTACATTTTCCATGACCCCTAAGTCATATTAGAGGAAGAAACCCATCATTTCAAGGCCAAAAACACACCTTTTTCTTAGAAAATCGACCATTTTTGGGGCATTTATTAAGGGTGGTGCGCCCATGGCCATGCTAGGGGAAGGCCACTTCATGGGGTGGTACCCCTCTTTCCATGTTATGGGAGTGACACTTTATAAGATGGCTCACTGTATTCAACTCTGGGGGAGAGCCAGTCTTGTTAGAGGAAATAAAGGGATCCTCCACCTCTTTCTATGGGCCAGCTTCAACTTGGTTGAAGTTGTTGTGTTCGAATCCTACCCTCTGGGATCTATCCTAGGATCTAATATGGTACCCGGGAAAATATGGTACAATACTTGAGGCATGCATTGTATCACACTCTTATTACCCTTGGAAGGTGATCTCATGAAAGAGAGGGTTTCTTTCACCAAGAAGGGATGTTACGTGGAGGTTGGGGTAGCTGCTTCTCATTTCTTCACTGGCAGATAGATATCCCATCTTTATAATATTCTTGAATCTAATTTTTCTTGGTTGATTTATTTTAATTTTCTTAGGAGTGTGTTTCTTTTATTTCTATAGTCAGCCTTAGGATCAAATATTTCACAATATACAAGGTATGGATCTTGACATTCAGGAACCTTAAAATAATGTTTCTTACAAAGGAATGATCGAAGATAAAACTTTTGAGACCAAGAGTGTCTCTCCTGGAAGTGGCCAAGACATTGAAGAATTGGTCACAACCTTCGTAGAAAGCATTGCATCTTACATGAATCCTCTTTTTATGAATCCACTCGTCCTACCACTCACTGATCCACCATCCACGAGATATTTTGATGCCTATTCTTCTTACAATTTACCACCTGGTTCAGCCACTATACAATATTTTTGCATGAACCTACCATATTTTGTTTTTCCTAAAGGACTTGGGAAATTATCTTTTTCCAGAAATCATGTAGTTGATACTATTGGTGGTTCTTATTTACTAGAAACATTGGTGACCCAATTAATCCTGAATCAACCACTTGTGAACACATCTCCCTTCGTACATGGGCCAGGTAATATTCTTGCTTCATTATTTCCACACATGCACAAACCAAGTGCCTTACTTGGTCGTTCCATCAGTCATATGGTCAGAAGTCAAGTTGTTCACACAACCATGGCTACACAATATACTCAGCCTCCATATCAACCATCACATATGAGTACACCCTACATTGGAGGTCAATATTCAATGGGAGAACAACCTTTAGTTGGGGGAAACCTTTAGCTGGAGGGTAATTTTTCAGTGGGGGAGAAACTATATGGTTGCAACATCAACAAGCCTGGGGGTAATCCACTCATGCAATTCATTCCATCCCTACTACTACTAGCATGTATCTTGGGAAACCATTTCCAAGATTTGCTAATCCTTTGTGGGGTCAACCTAATCCAGCGGGAATTCCTTCACAAGGAACTTTTCCCTATCAATCTATAAACCTCATGATTCCAATGCAACAGTCCCTTCAATCACAATACATCGAGGGGACAAGCAAGTCAATTTCAATATGTAGGAGGTCCATATATTTATTCATAGTACATGGTTGGACAATCAGGACAACCACCTTACATGGGTGGATAACCCAGGAAACCACTGTACATGGGAAGACCATATAGTTTTTCCGTCTTGACACGGCTTGGATATGGTTCTACCAGTGTTCCTATGCCACATGGTTATCACTTGTATCCACACGTTAAATGAAAGTTACCATTTTTGGATACATTAGATCTGCCAGATATTTCACATTTAACAAACGATCCCATTCTACATGCCCCATTTTGGCCTACCATCCCTACCAAATTACCATCCAACATCCCAAAATTCAATGGTAAACCTATGGAATATCCTAACAATCATGTTATCACTTTCCATTTATTGTGTTCTAGATGGATGATTCCATTCGTCTAAGTATTTTTCAGAGAACACTTATGGTGTCACAACCAAATGGTATATTGAGTTGTTGCGTAACTCCTTTGTCAATGTTAATTCTCTTTCCATGGATTTCTTGATGCATTTTCAATTTTCTATACGGTACAATACCGGTACAAAATTTTTTATCTCACTCTGGAAATTCTCTTCCACCCACATATCTGATCATACTCATGAGTGGAGATGGTAGAGACAGTTGATTAAATCTCCAATTCTAGACCAACTCCTCATGGATTGGTTTACAAAGTCTCTCTTGCCACCTATTATCACATATAGTTTTCAAGGGTCGCAGGCCACAGCCATGAGCACAAAGCGCAACACTTAGAGTGGTATAATATGGAATCAAATAAAGTGAGCGAGTAAGTTCAGTTTTCAACGGAGGAGATTCCATTCAAAGTTCAGATTTGCGACCCTCAGGCGATCGGGATCCTAAAGTTGCATGAATTTTAACGTCATATAGAGGTTTGAATTCGTGAGGTCAATCCTAGCCGTTGGTGCTGGGAAGGGTACATGGTGAGAGATCATCATTTCGTTGACTCGCGGAGTGGAAAATTCAAAGGGAAGAATCATGAGGACTCACGAAGTTTTAACTTGTGAGTTGATCTAAGCCATTGGATCGAGGAAAGTCGTGGACCGTTGATCTAAGGAGAGCAAAAAATCAGAAATCAGGAGAAGGGAGGTGAGTATTCCTTCAACTTCCTAAGATCCTAATACACAAAGAGGAGATCTAGACCATTGGATCATGGAGAATCGCAGACTGTCGATCTAAGGCAAGCGCGAAATCAGAAATCAGGAGAAGGGAGGTGATTATTCCTTCAACTTCATGAGATGCAAAATCCTGATATGCACCTTTTGGATAAGCACTTGTTCATAGCCAGGGTCACATTGTTGAAGATTAAGGAGAGGAGTTGGCACTCGCTAGGCTCCATTTCATGAGATCAGAAAATGGGATAAGGGAAGTAAGTATTCTTTCAACTTCCTGAAATGCAAAATATCGATACGCACCATTTGGGTAAGTGTTGGTCACAGTCGAAGGTCATATCAATGAAGGATGGGTCCACAAAGGATCTTAGCACCCACAGCGCCTGTATCGATCATAGAGGAATATTTGAAGAGCCTTGAGGCGTCAGGATTGACTTGAAGAAGTCATGGGCACCACTTGGAAACATTCATGGGTGTCAGGCCTCGTCGTGATCCCAATGAAGGAAGTTATTGAAGATATGTGTGGCAGTTGAGACCTTGTCTCACCCCATAAATGGAAAGAGTTGCAGAGAGAAGCCATGAAGGCAGACTGTCAATCTGAAGCTTCTTGATGGACGGCTTTTCCTGCAAAACACATAATTGAGCCAGGCTCGCGTCTGACACAAGAAGGCCTGCACAATCTGATAGACCAGGCACCGTCTTTAAACTTTGAATACAGGGGCCTGATCACGCTCCTAGTGGTTGCAACAATTATGACTATATGTATGCAGTTTTGATATTTTGTTAAGGTTGAATGGTTGAGCTAGGCTCCCTGCTATTGTAATATTTTGATGAAGAACACTGGTTCTCTAGTTATGTATTTGTTTTTGAGACATCTTGGTTAATCTAAGTCAACTTTATTGCTCCATATTATTTTCCTCTGATACTGAGAGAGTTCATGATTAACTGATTCACATGGATTTGTTATGATTGTATTATGATGAATGTTTGATTATAATGTTGTTATAATTTCTTTTAGTTTCTTTGAGATTTGAATTCAAGAGGATCTTGCATTTAAGTTTTTCCTCCTTAGGTTGTTGGAAGACCTGATGTCCATAGCATACCTCTACGCTCTTCTCACCAAAGTCTTCCCTCTATTCACCCTTATTCCAACTTACTAACTAAAGTTGATTCCAAACCTCAATTCCTTATGTATGCTAGTCCATATTTCTAAGTTATAACGTTATTATCATTGATTCTTCTCTATTTGACCACCTAAAACTCATTTACATTTAATGTATAAATTTATGGGTACTAGGATTATAATCATTATAGTCTGAGGGTGATTCCTAGTGCTAACATAAATGGAATTGTTGTCAGGGATGGATTTGAGAAGATTTAAGAGATCCCTGGGAAGAATGACATAGTTCCAACTCTTGATGGTGGACAAGAGAGGGATGTAGAAATTGACTGTAATAATCTACCTGGCGACTCCACAATTAGATACTCCACTGGGGAGGATCCTACTGACAGAAAAATGAAGGGAATGACTAGGTATCAGCTTATGAGATTTCTTCATGAACTTTTGTTATTCTTTATCAGCTCATTTTTGTTTTTCCCTTCACATATAAAGAGGATCATATTGTGTTTTGTTTATTTGGTTGATCACCAACCTTCCTTTATATATCCATCCTTGGAATAAGAAGACATTCTTTATACCTATGGTGTAGATGATGATATTATATCCTCAGCTCAGCCTACTCATAAAGATGAGCTTCATATTGAAACCCCTCCTGAACTCAATCGCCCTTGCATCCCTGAGGAGGTTGAAATTTATCCACATCCCCCTCAACTCTCATCACATCCTGCTGTTACTATTGAGACTTGCCATCAGTGTGATAAGCCTCATATTCATCCCACTAATTTTCAAACTAGAATCAAAGACAAGATGTTTAAACCTTTAAACATTTCACATCATCTTCATCCTTATCCTCCTGATTTCTTTAAGTACTTTTCCCATTTTCTGGAGAGGATCATGTTACAGATGTGAGGCATGTGGAGAATTTTGAGAACTTTATTGATTATTTTGAGATAATTTATGAGGATGTTACCATGAGGTTGTTTTCCAAATACTTGTTAGGAGATGTTGGTGTATGGTTTAAGGGTTTGGGAGCTGACTCCATTGGTTCCTGGGTTGAATTATGGAACACATTTTTAAAGTGGTGGGGTGAGAACAAGTCCCTTGATCAGTACATGGATAATTTTAATGTTTGAGGAGAGGGGAAGAGGAAGCCTTGGTTGTCTTCAACAAGATGTTTTACAGTGTTTATCATAGTATGCATGTAGAGATCAGACCCACAGATATAATTTCCATGGTGTACTATGTCAATGCTGAACATTCAGATCTTTTCCTTCTCCTGAGAGAAAGGAAATATACATATCTATCATAGTTATTCATGGATGTTGAGGAATTAGAGGAGAACCTCTGAGCTTGTGGAAGGATTCAAAGTCAGTATTGTTAGCACCATGATTTTCATAGCTAAGGTTAGAGATTTGTCAACAATTTGCAAAGTCATGCTTGTTAGCACCCATATTGTTTGTATGCATGGAATCATATAACATCCCCAAGGGTCAGTTTCAAAAGGAATATTTTATTTTCCATTTTCAACTGCGCGCTGCAAAATTTTCTACGCGCTTCACCGTGCAAAGGATTCTATTGCGCAGTGGATTTCTATCACACAGTGGATTTTCGTCGTGCAATGGATATCGTCACGTAGTGGATTTCATCACACAGTGGATTTCATCACATAGTGGGATGTATCACATGGGATTTTGTCTCCCATAGGATGTTATCATGCAGAGGATGTCATCACGCAGTAGATTTTCCTGCGCACAGGCTACAGGTCGCACTATGAAAATGACTGGTTTAGTGTTCAACTTAAAGATCCATTTATGACCAACTGGAGAGGAATTTTAAAAATCCCCAAGAGGTTTTTGTCGAAGAAAAAAAAAATAATAAAAACCTCTCTCATATTTTCAAAATGTGTCACAGATTTGGATATTCGAAGCAATACGTGATCCCTATTTTTCATCTTTCATGATTTCCTATCCGAGACATGTTTTTTGCGACACGTATTCCGGCTAGCTGGAGATGAATTTAAAGAAAACAAGAGAGGCTTTTATTTATAACGATATTAAATATAAAAATGTCTCTCAGTTTCTAAACTAGGTTTTTATCAGTGAGATACGATGCCATCTTTAATGCTTATTTTCCCAGTTTGTTGCACATTTCACTGCGTTTTTGCTGTAGGTTACTGTTGCGTAGCAGACTTGTTGTGCAGGGATGACAGAGTGTCCAAAAATGAACATTATGACTTATCACAACCATATGGTATAATTTTTATTATGATCAATGACTGTAAATAATATTTCGGTTACGATTATGATTGGGCAAAGTCGGGTTTTCTATTTTTAGTGAATCCATTGAAGTTATTGTTCTCTTTCAAAGAAAAAAGATCCAAGATTAGAGGGAGTATTTTGAACATAGACGCCAAGGGTGAAATTAAATTTCTATATATGGGGATCATTTTCATGTAAATAGGGTTGGTTGGAAAAATTGGTAGACAAAAGCTATTGTATGTACTTTGAGTTTATTGACCAAAATTTAAAGCAAAGTTCCTGTAAATTGATGAAAAGATTCTAGTTGTAGCAGTCGGATGTATTTTGATTCTTTCTTGTGTATGTGTTTCCTTTAATATTTATTCATATCTTTTTCTGTCTATTTCAGAACGAATTTTTGAACCGGTGGATTCGTTGCCCAGTGTCCCTTGTTCGCTCCACTTAGAAAAAACCTTTTCTTTTAAAACCAACTTCGAATTCACTCGCAGCGGTGCTCTGAGTTACTTCATGTATTTTTCTCCCACCACACATTATGTTTTTCCACTGAAGAATGTTTCTCGCCTACCCTTATCCTCTCAAGTTTAGTCACTGAGTCATTTGTCTATGTCATTCCCTCAAATCGACTCCATAGCCCAAGTCTTACTTTCTTGCGGAAATATAACCAGAGCCCATTTTATCAAAGGTGTTAAATCTAGAAACTGATTTAAATCCATACCCTATGCTGAGAGAGTGTCTCCTAAGAGAGCCCTCTCAAAATCTTAAAGGCTAGTTTAAGGTCTCAAAGTTGGTTGAAATAGTTACCTTCATCGTTTGTTTATCAGCAGAACAGATTTACGGAGTGCTAACATTTTGGTGTCATTGTCAGGGACAGAATTGAATGAAACTTTATCTAATAAGAATGACATCGTTTCAGTTCTAAGTTCTAAGAAAAGAAAAAAATTAGTCACATATTGGTTGTATTTTTGTTGTGGCGACTCCTCACATCAAAAAATCAGTTGAAGGTGATTTCACTAGCAGAAGAATCCAGAGCTAAAGTTTTCATGGTGACTCCAATCAAGCTTCAAATGTGATTCAAAGACTCCACTAGACAATGATATTTGTTGACTGAGATATGGAAGAGCAGTATGGAAAAATAAGGTACTCGAGATTAAGTTTAGTTCAAGAAGTAATTTTTTGTTTTATCAATATCTTCTTGTCCTTTCCTGAGTTTTTCAAAAGAATATTTTTTCACTTACTGCATTCAAATGAAGCCCAGAGATCTACCCTTGTATATCCTCCATGGAAAATTGTAGGTATACCTCCTTCTTCTTGTATAACTGATATTCACCAAGTTCCTCCCTTTGATCCATATGATGTTCATGATCATTCTTGTGAGATTAATGAAACCAAAGCTGATCTTGTACCTTCTATTCTTAAACCTGCACCCTCAATAATTCAAGAAAGATACAGTCCTCTTAAATTTCCTTCCATCCTTCACGACTTTCCTCTTAAACATTATAAGTATATTCTTAGATTCGATGGAGATCTTGATGGACAGTCAGCTGAAAAACATATCCAGGTATTTGAGCATTTTTATAGAAATTTTTGAGATCGAACATGACGATGTGTCTATGAGGGCATTGTCTCAATCCTTACAAGGAGATGCCAAAGCATGGTTCATACATTTGTAGCCTTAGTCGATTATCTCATGGGATGAACTAAGGGAATCTTTCCATAGATTTTGGGGTGAGATAAAGTCATGGGATCTACTCCTTTCAGATTTTTATTCCATGAGAAGAATTAAATGTGAAACCATCTCAAATTTCAGTATGAGGTTTGCTAGTCTTTATTATAAACTACCTAAAGAAGTCCAAACTCCTAAAGTTGTTGCCATGCTCCATTATGTAATAACCTTTCAATCAGACTTATCTTTTCTTTTGATGGAGAGGAAGACTATGTCTTTGCAATAGATGTTCAACAATGCTCATGAAGTTGAAGACAATATTCAAGCATGTAAGGAGCTGCAAAATCAGATTTTGGATGAGAAATTGAAAGTTGAGGAACTGAACACTGTACATAATATGCAGAAGGCTGATCATGTCATAATTTTTCTTGAAGGATGTCATGAGGATGTGTTTGCAAAGAATGATGATCATCTTGAAGAACAAGCTACTCTCCCAAATTTCTTTGATACTAATTTAGCTTCTGATCCATCTTATGATAAGCACGGGGTTGATTGTTTTATTTATTTATTTGTAGACAGTCAAAGAAATGAATTTGCAAATCAACTTCTGAAGAGCAGGTTGATGTCCCAAGATTTTTTGTGTTAGATGGCATTGTAGATATTGTGAATTTTCCTATACATGATGAATATGATGATGATCATGGTGTTGACTTCCTAGAACAACCAATTGCATGTTCTCTATCAAAAAATGTTCCTTTTCATCAGTGTAATGAGAGCAATCAACCTACATATCATAGTTACAAAGAAGAAAATATTGAATCGGCTAAAGGAAATTATTTGTCTTTATTATTTTCTTCATTTAAATTGTTGAAAGGAAATTCTATGATCATCACTGAAGTAAAGGAATGTGTGATGATGCAAAATCACACTGATTCATGGGAAAAAATTGACAAGAAATTGCAGCAATTTTCTCATGTGTTTAATGGCCCTGTTACTTGTTATATATAAGGGCTTGTCATTTCAAAATTGCAGCCATTGGTCGAAAATGAATCTGAAAATGAGTATGTTCAACAATCCAAAGAAATTGAAAAATGAGCATATGACATTAATGAAGAAAATGAAGGAGGTTTTGAATCAGGTGAAAGAACCTTGCCATTGTGTGTTGCTTCTTTCGAATTGCTGGAGAAAAATGTTTATAATGTTTCAAATCAGAAATCCTCTAGGCATAATGTTGAATATGAAGAAAGCAGTGGACTTGAAAATGAAAGTTGTCTTCCATTATGTTTTTCTTCCTTTGAATTGTTGAAAGTAAATCATAAGATAACAGAGGAAGCAGTGAAGTCTGATTGCATTCACAGGGACATTGTTTTACATGAGAAAATTGTTATCATTGAAGAAGATCGACAACCTTCTCATACCTTTAATGACCCTATTATTGATTACATGGAAGGTTATTTCAGTTCATATTTGCAGCCTGTGATCAACTACCATCTTGGAAATAAATATGATGGTCAATCAACATCAACGTTAGATATGGATTTCTTTCCACTAAGGGTTTCATTTCAACCAGCATTGTCTTATGATTTAGAAGATTGTTGTTTACAGCAATCTCAACACATTTTTCAGCCTTTTGTGGTAATCAACAAGTTAAATTACATGAAAACAAGGATGCAATGGAAGGGGTGAAACATGATTGTTGTTTTATGTATGTTATGGAGGATCCATTTGCAGTTTTTTTGGAGGCAGCAAACAGTCCCAATGTTTTTAATTTTTTGAGATTTGAATTTATAGATAAATTTTTGAATGGATTATCAGTAAACAGGCTTTGGAGCAAGCATGTGCAAAGAAAGAAAAAAGTGGATAAAGTTATTGCATGGTTGCATTGGAATTTTGATTTCACTTGATTGGAATCCTTTTTAGCAATTAGGGTAGGTAGGAGTGTGAATAAGATGGATACTATGAGCATTTCTTTTAGTAATCTGCAGTTTTCATTTTCAACTTAGTTTCAGTTTTTAGTTTGGAGCATATACAGTTTTGGGTTTTCAATGGATACATGCAACAGGTCAAAGAATATTTTTTAATGGTTCGAGAACATCCCAATGGATAGGGACAATATCTACGAGTTCTTTTCTACCTCACTAGGAGGATAGCATCCTCGTTGGAGCTAGTTGTTAGCACCATGATTTTCATAGCTAAGGTTAGAGGTTTGTCGACAATTTGCAAAGTTGTGCATGTTAGTACCCATATTGTTTTTATGCATGGCATCATTTAACATCCCCAAGGTTCAGTTTCAAAAGGAAGGTTTTATTTTCCATTTGCAACTGCATGCTACAAAATTTTCTATGAGCTAAGTAAAGCGCTTCACCGAGCAAAGGATTATGTCACGCAGTGGATTTTCGTCGTGCAGTGTATTTCATCACGTAGTGGGATATCATGCATGGGATGTTGTCATGCAAAATATGTTGTTGTGCAAATGATGTCATCGGGCAATGGATTTTCCTACGCACAGGCTACATGTCGCACTGTGAAAATGACTGGTTTAGTGGTCAACTTCAAGATCAATATCTGACCAATTGGAGAGGAATTTTGAAAATACCCAAGAGGTTTTTGTCGAGGACAAAAAAAATAATAAAAACCTCTCTCCGATTTTCAAAATGTGTCACATATTTGGCTATTCAAAGGAATATTGGAGCCTTATTTTTCATCTTTCATGATTCCCTGTTCGAGACATTTTTTTTGCAACACGTATTCTGGCCAGAAGGAGATGAATTTAAAGAAACCGAGAGAGGTGTTTCTTTATAATGAGATTAAATAAAACAGCCTCTCTCATTTTATAAAAATAGTTTTTTATCAGTGATATACGATGTCATCGTTAACACCTATTTTCCCAGTTTGCTACGTATTCCACTGCGTTTTTGTTGTAGGTTACTGTTGTGTAGCAGACTTGTTGTGCAGGGATGACAGAGTCTCCAAAAATGCACATGATGAATCATCACAAACATATGGTAAAAAATTTATCATGATCAATGACTGTAAAGAATATTTTGATTACGATTATGATTGGGCAAAGTTGGGTTTTCTATTTTTAGTGAATCCATTGAAGTTGTTGTTCTCTTTCAAAGAAAACGGATCCGTGATTCTAGGAGGGAGTAGTTCGACCCTAGAAGCCAAGGTTGAGATTATATTTCTATATATGGGGATAATTTTCATGTAAACAGGGTTGGTTGGAAAAATTGGTAGACAACAGCTATTGTATGTAATTTGTGTTTTTTGACCAAAATTTAATGCAAAGGTCCTGTAACTTGACGAAAAGATTCTAGTTGTAGTAGTCAGATGTATTATGCTTCTTTATTTATGTATGTTCTTCCTGTCATATTTATTCATATCTTTTTATGTCTATTTCGGAACGAATTTTCGAACCTATGGATTCGTTGCGCTGCGCTCCTTGTTTGTGCCACTTAGACAAAACATTTTCTTCTAAAACTAACTCTGAATTCGCTCGCAGTGGTTCTCTGAGTTACTTCCTATGTTTTTCTCCCACCACACATTACATTTTTACACTGAACATTGTTGCTTGCCTAGCCTTATCCTCTCAATTGCAGTCACTAAGTCATTTGTCTCTGTCATTCCCTCAAATTGAGTCCATAGCCCAAGTCTTACTTTCTTTTGTCAATATAACCAGAGACCATTTTATCAAAGGTGTTAAATCTAGCCACTGCCTTAAATCCATATCCCCCATTGAGACCATGTCTCCCAAGAGAGCCCTCTCCAGATCCAAAAGGCTACTTTCGGGTCTCAAAGTTGGTTGAAATAGTTACCTTCATCGTCTATTTATCAGTCGAACAGATTTATGGAGTGATAACATTTTGGTGTCATTCTCAGGGACGGAATTGAATGAAACTTTACCTAGGAAGAATGACATTGTTTCAGTTCTAAGGTCTAAGAGAAGTAGACACTTAGGTAGATATTGGTTGTATTTATTCTCTGTTGACTCCACACATCAGAAGATCAATTGAAGGTGATTCCAATGGTAGAAGAATCCAGAGCTAAAGTTTTCATGGTGACTTCAATCAAGCTTCAAATGTGATTCAAAGAATCCACTAGAGAATGAGACCTGTTGACAGAGATATGGAAGAGAAGTATGGAAAAATAAGGTACTCGATCTTAAGTTTAGTTCAAGAAGTACTTTATTGTTTTATCAATATCTTCTTGTCCTTTCCTGAGTTTTTCAAAAGAATATTTCTTCACTTATTGCATTCAAATGAAACCCAAAGATCTACCCTTGTATATCCTCCATGGAAAACTGTAGGTATACCTCCTTCTTCCTGTATAACTGATATTCACCAAGCTCCTTCCTCTGAGCCATATGATGTTCATGATCATTCTTGTGAGATTAATGAAAAAAAATTTGATCTTGTATCTTTTCTTCTTAACCCTGCACCCTCAATAATTCAAGAAATATACAATCCTGTTAAATTTCCTTCCATCCTTCATGACTTTCCTCTGAAACATTATAAGTATCTTCCTAGATTCGATGGACAGCTTGATGGAAAGTCATCTGAAAAACATATTCAGGTATTTGATCATTTCATAGACCTTTTTGAGATCGAACATGATGATGTGTCTATGAGGGAATTTTCTCGGTCCTTACAAGGAGATGCCAAAGCATGGTTCAGACATTTGCAGCCTTAGTCAATTAGCTCATGGGATGAACTGAGTGAAGCTTTCTGTAGATTTTGGGGTGAGATAAATTCATGGGATCTACTCCTTTCAGAGTTTTATGCCATTAGAAGAATGAAATGTGAAACCATCTCAAATTTCAGTAGGAGGTTTTCTAGTCTTTATTATAAAATTCCTAAAGAAGTCCAACCTCCTGAAGTTGTTTCCATGCTCCATTATGTAACAACCTTTCAATTAGACTTATATTTTCTTTTGATGGACAGGAAGTCTAGGTCTTTGCAACAGATGTTCAAAAATTCTCATGAAGTTGATGTAATATACCAGATATAAAATGTATGCAGAACAAAAATAAAATGCTAGTAATGGCAGAATGACAATAATATAACCAGAACATTCACCACAATAATACTGAAATGATATAAGAATAACAATAGAAATAGCACTTTGAGTCTGAAAGCAATGTTCACAAGCCTCTTCGAGGGGGAAACCTCCAGTTGAGTAGATATCTATTACAATAATATCCAAGCTAGGGTTCTCATACCCTCGAATCCTATTTATACTAAAAAGAAGCATCTAGAGGAAGGTCCGTCTAGAAGCATAAGCTTCTATTAGGTCTTCTTACATCCGCCTTATTCTATTTTATTGAAAGGCCTTATTAATATTGACCTTTATTACATATGAATATATTTTTCTACCTATGTGTGGGTTAGGACCCTAACATGTCTACCCCCTTAAAAACATCCTTGTCCTCAAGGCTTGAGATGAGGAAATTGTTGTAGAATGGTAGTTGGTTCCCAAGTGGCGTCTACTGGAGTTGTATCTTTCCACTAGACTAGAAATTCCTTGATGGTTCTCTGATGTAGGTGATGCTCACGTTGGTCCAAAACTGCTTCTGGTTGTAGCCAAATGGATCCTTCTTTAGTTAACTCTGGAAGGTTGGTTTGAATTTGGCACTTAGCTCCAATCACCTTCTTTAAGCATGAAACATGAAAAATAGGATGTAGCTTCGAATGGATGGGAAAAGCTAACTGATAGGCGACTTGTCCCACACGCTTGAGCATGGTATAAGGACCATAAAATTTGGGTGCTAGCTTCTGACAATGCTCGGCCTTGAGGGAAGTTTGCTTGTAAGGTTGCAGTCGAAGAAACACCTGATCCCCTTCTGTAAATTGACGTTCAGAGCGACCTTAATCTGCTTGTTGCTTCATGTGATTATGTTCCATGACCAAATTCTCTTTGAGGGTATGGAAAATGGCCTCTCGAGCTGTAAGTGTTAGGTCAACCACCTGGACCTTCGAGGCACCCGGTAAGTATGAGAGAACTAAAGGTGGCTTCTGTCCATATACTGCTTCAAAAGGAGTCATGCATGTAGCTGTATGGTATGAAGTGTTGTACCACCATTCAGCTAGGGGTAACCATTGAGCCCACTAATTTTTCTTTTATGAGGCAAAACACCTCAAATATGTTTCCAAACACTTGTTGACAACTTCTGTTTGGCCATCAATCTGGGGATGATAAGTTGTGCTGAGATGCAATTATGTGCCTTGTATCTTGAACAGTTCTTGCCAAAAATTGCTTGTTAAAGTTGGGTCGTGATAAAAAACAATAGAGTGTGGCATGCCATGAAGCTTGAAGACCTAATCCATGAATATTTGAGCCATTGTGGATGATGTAAACGGGTGTTGAAGGGCACAAAAATGAGAGTACTTGGAAAGGTGATCAACAACCACCATGATGACAGATTTATTTCCTGATTTGGGTAAGCCGGTAATAAAATCCATAGAGATATCCTTCCAAATAGTAGGTGGAATCGACAACGGTTGTAGTGTGCTCGGGGATTTGACTTTTTCTCCCTTGTTGCATTGACACACGTCAAATTCAGCTACAAATACAAATGTCCTATTTCATACGATCCCATAAAAAGGAACTTTTGACCCTATCATAGATTTTGGTGAACTCGGAGTGCCCTGTTGTGGGTGTAGCATGAAGCTCAAAAAGTATAGTGGATTTAAGCTTTGATTGTTTACTTAAATACAAACAGCCTATGTATCAAAGTTCCTCATGGAGCTAAGAGTACCCTAGGGAAGTTGGAGCATTGGACTGCAATTGTTGGATCAACTACAAACTTTTGGGGTCTTGTAGCCATTCCTGGTGAACAGCTTGGAGCCAATCTGGTACAGTGAATGAAAGAGAAAAAAGGGATCCTTCATCTTCATATTTTTGGGAAAGTGCATCCGCAACCACATTGTCTTTGCCTTTATTATAAATGATCTCATAATCATATCCAAAGAGTTTAGTCACCCATTTTTGTTGTTCTGGGGAGGAAATGCATTGTTCCATAAAATACTTGAGGCTTTGATGGTTTGTCTTAATTTGGAACCGTTTCCCCAATAGATAAGGATGCCACAGATCCATGGCATGCAGAATAGCCAACATTTCCTTTTCATAGATGGATTTGCCCATATTTCTTTCAGATAGTTTCTTGCTAGTAAATGCCAAAGGTCGACCCTCTTGCATAAGGACAACACCAATTCCTTTCCCTAAGGCATCACATTCCAACACAAAGGTATTTGTGAAATATGGAAGGGCAAGGACTGGAGTGGTGCACATGGCCATCTTCAAGGTTTGAAAATCTTGAGCAGCGACTGGAGTCCAAGTGAAAGAGTTTATTTTTAGGAGAGCAGTGAGAGGTGTTGCAATCTTCCCATAATTCTTAACAAACTTGCGATAATACCCTGTAAAGCCTAGAAATCCACGCAAGCTCTTAAGAGTCTTTGGTGAGGCCAGTCTTGCATAGCAACAATATTTTTGGGATACACCTTGACGCCATCTTTTCCATCCAGATGACCCAAGTATTCTACTTCTGAGGCACCAAAAGCACATTTAGACTGTTTCAGGAAAATTTGGTGTTAAGAGAGTAGATGGAGAACTCGATCCACATGCACAAGATGGTCTGTCCAGGTTTTTCTATAGATGAGGATATCATCAAATAAAACTAAGACAAAATGGCGGAGAAAAGGATGGAAGACGTGATTCATGAGGCTTTGGAAGGTGGAGGGGGAATTACACAAGCCAAAGGGCATGACAAAAAAATCATAGTGGCCGTCATGAGTTCTAAAGGTAGTCTTGGGAATATTTGCCTCTTTCATACGTATCTGGTGGTAGCCCAAATGAAGATCCAGTTTAGTGAAGAATTGGGCACCACTCAATTCATCTAGGAGGTTATCAATGACAGGAATGGGGAATTTTTCTTTGATGGTAAGTTTGTTGAGGGCACGGAAGTCAGGACACATTCACCAAGAACCTTATTTCTTCAAGACCATGACCACAGGAGATGAATAGGGGCTCGTACTAGGGCGGATAATGTCTGCATTAAGGAGTTCCTCGACCATTTTCTCAATTTCATTTTTTTGGGAAAAGGGGTGATGATATGGACAGTTATTGGGAGGAAGGCTTCCTGGTACAAGGGGAATGGAATGATCATGAACACCATGGGAAGGAGGGAGGCCTTGGGGAGTGGAAAAGACCAATTGATGTTTAGAAAGGATGGCTTGGAGGTCTTGTTGTATGGAAGGTGTCTTTGTTGCTTGTATGGCATGGAGTTGGGTGATAACACCAGACTGACCCTTTTTGAGTAGCTTTTCCATGAAATGGGAACTAATGATCTCAAGTGAACCTGTGTTGATGCCTTGGAACTTATATTGGTGGCCCTCTTGGTCGAATTGCATGGTTAAGTCTTTAATATCCATGAGAATGGGACCCAAAGTCCTTAGCTAGTCTACACCCAACACAATGTCACAACCTCCCATGTCGGTAGAAAACATATGGGATTTTAGGTGGTAGTCACCAATTTGGAGATGCACATTTTCACAATGCCCTTCACATTTCATGGAACCACCATTGGCAATCATGATTTGGAAATTATTGACGGCATGGATGTAGCAATGAGTTTCTTGGGAAATGAAACAATGAATAAAATTATGGGTGTTGCCACTATCAACCAGAATGATGACCTTTCGATGCTTGATGTAACCGATTATCTTGAGGGTTTGGGGAGAGGAGAAGATAGTGAGAGAATTGAGGGAAATGACTGGTTCTACTTCAGGAGGGTCTGAGGGAGGGGTTATGTTAGTGGATTCAGGTGATTCAGACATAAAGGGAGTTTCTTCATCTTCTTCTGAAATCTCCTCGGAGATGGCCATAAAAAAAATTTGTTCTTTACACTTGTGGCCCAAAAAATATTTGTCATCACAGTTATAACAAAGGCCTTTGAGTTGGCATTCAGCCATTTCATCCCTGGTAAATTTTTGGATCTTTAGTGGAGCAGAGTGAGTAGTGGGATTTACTAGTTTAGGGTGAGGGATGAAGGAGGGTTTGCGGTTTTGAGAAGATACAACCTGTTGTGCTTCTTTATCTCTTTTGGTAGCCTCCACCCAACTCTCAAGGTGAGCCATGAGGACATGGGCCTGAATTTCATCCTTGAGGCCGCTGATAAAACACTCTCAGAAAAAGGCATCAGACATGCCCTTTTTTCTAAAATCCAGGCGCTCAAAGGCAACTATAAAGTCTTCCACTGTTCCTAATTGTTTCAACTTTGTCAAATGACCCAAATGGTTGGTGTCAGTGTCAAAGCGTTCATAAATCTCTGCCACAAATTGTGTCCAAGAAATATACCCTTGACGAGAATTTTTTCTCCATCGCCACCATTTCCAACGTTCTTGATCTAGATGGAGAACACCATACCGGAGTTTGGCCAAGTCATCTATAATGTTGAATAAAGAGAAGTAATGTTCCATTTGGGTTACCCAACCAGTGGGGTCCGAGCCATCAAATTTGGTCACATCCACCCATGGAAGGCGTAGGTCACGTTGAAAGTGATGGTTATGCACGGTATGGGAATGAGAGGAATGGTCACCTTCAGTCTCTAGAGGTGAGGAAGAGGAAGGGTTATCTATAGGGATATGTTGTAATGTCCCCACTTTGGGACATCATCACAGGGCAGAGACTTATGATGACCAGAGTAGCCAGATGGATGTTATAGTGAATATAGGGGTATTTGAGAGGCATTGTGGGGTCCAGTTGGCATTTATGATCAAATTCCATCATCATGAGTGTTATCACTGAAATTTCGTTCGCACAGGGCGACAAGAACTCTGCATCGTCAACACAGAAAAACAGTCGTTCATGGCACAAGGATTAATTCCACAGCACAACAAAAGGGTCAAAACTATGCAAAATGGCCAAAAAATTACAAAGCGCTATGCACCCACTGGGCGCGCGCGCGCGTGCGCGCAACATCTTCTTACTTGGAGCGCATATGCGCGGCTGTGGGGTGAAAACCCGCGCGCCTGCCAAACGGCGCATTTATGAAACTGGTCGGCCTCCCAACCACTAATGGATCGGCTCCCAAGTCGATTTGACATCAAATCCAAGCTCAATCTGCGTGGGGAGGCTGGTCAAAGACCTAATTGTGCCCTAAAGAGCCCCTTTTCACATTCAAAA
>ML804070.1:221543-275136 GCA_009831015.1 Picea engelmannii
TATATATATATATATATATTTTAATTCCATGTAATGTTTTAAGAAACGTGCATTAACAGGAGCGTTAAGAATCTTACCATCTATATTTTCCAGTAGAAAGGAGTTGTTACCTTCAGAAGATGATATTCTAAAAGGTCCATACCAGATGTGATCAAATTTACCGTTTTTACCGGAATCTTCCTTTCGAGCGTCCCACCTTAGAACTAGATCTCCTGGGAGAAAGTTCTTGTTCTTAGCCTTGCAGTCAAATAGCAGCTTCATATTATCTTGGTACCTCTGTAGCTTTTCATCTATTACATCCCTGTGCTGTTGGACCTCAATTAATTGGTTTATTCTTCTGGTAAGAGGGTTTGGCTCTTCTTTCTCATCCTGCCACAGCTTCATTACAGGAAGTGCTAAGTTTATGGGTAATACCACATCTGTACCATAAACCATTTGAAATGGTGAGGTACCAATAGATTTATTTGTTCCTATCCGATTTTCCCATAAAGCATACTTTAAATGTAAGTGCCAGGATTTCTTATTTTCCTTTAAGACTTTCTTAATTATGCTAATCAAACTCGTATTAGAAGATTCAGCCAATTCGTTTCCTTGTGGATAATATGTTGTGGAATGCCCTAGTACAATGTTATATTTTTGACAAAAACTGATCATTGCCATTGACTTGAAAGCTTGAGCATTATCTGTTACTATTTTTCTAGGACATCCAAATCTTGCCAATATATTCTCTTCCAAAAATTATATAACCACTGAGTCAGTGGATTTCCTGGTAGGAATTGCCTCCACCCACTTGGTGAAGTAATCTGTGGCAGTAAGAATCCACCTGTGTTGGGCGCTTGAATGTGGATTGATCTCGCCTATGAAATCAAGCCCCCATTGCTGGAAAGGGGCTTCTGTTTTGACTGGAATTAACGGCATAGCTAGTAACTTTTGTTTCCCAGTGAAAAATTGACAAGGGTTAGAAGCCCTTACCTTAGCATTTACATCAGGGAACAGCTTGGGCCAATAATAACCAACCCTTAAAATTTTGTATGCTGTTGCTCTCCAGGCATGATGCCCGCCACAAACCCCTTCATGAAACTGACTGATGACTTCCTCTGTCTCTGATTCAACCAAGCAGAATAAGAGGAAACCAAGTGGGTCTTTTCAGTATAATTTTTTCTCAGAAATACAATATTTAACTGCATGCAATTTCAATGTTCTAGCTTTGGAAGAGGATAATTCATCTGGACATTTCAAAGTTAAAAGATATGTTAATATATCTTTATACCAATCAGATGAAACGAATTTTTCCTCAATCTTGTTTTCAATCATTTGATCATCAATTTCATTCATATCTATCCAATCTTCTTCTTCTTGAGCGTTGTTCATTCCAAGAGCCCGAAAATTAGATTCAACTAGAAGTCTAGCTAAACCCTGTCCTTTAACTAACTTAGTTGGCTTGACCTCCAAATCAAATTCCTGAATTTTTGCAAGCCATCTCCCTCTCTTACCATCACTGTCTGCTTGTACTAGGATATCCTTTACAGCGCTGGTGGGTACATATGCAATGATTTTGGAATGTAATACATATGCTCTAAAAGCCTTCAATGCTTTAACCATTGCATAAGCTTGATTTTCCATTATATTGTATTTGAGCTCGGCATCTCGGAGGCTCTTACTGAAAAAAGCGATGGGTTGCTCAAATCCCTCTTCATTCTTTTGAAGGAGAACAACAACCAATGTATGTTTTGAAGCGAATGAAAAAATGAAGAACTCTTTAAGGTAATCTGGACTTGCTAGTACCGGAGCTTCGCTTATAACTTTTTTAATATGATCAAAAGATTCCCTTTCTTCTGTCATCCACTTAACTTCGTTGTTCTTTCTGAGCATATCTGTTATCAGTTTAACAATTTCAGCAAAATTAGGAACGAATCTTCTCAAAAAAATTATTTTTCCTAGAAAAGATTGAATCTCTTTTACATTTCTAGGAATAACTAAAGTTTCTATGGCCTCTACTCTTTTCGGATCAATTCTTATACCATCTCGAGATACTATATGACCTAACAATTTTCCCTCCTGCATTGCGAAATGAGATTTCTTTGGATTTAATGAAAGACCATACTTACAACATTTTTCAAACATTTGTTTTAAATGAATAATGTGATCTTCATCTGATTTTGAAAACACAGTAAGGTCATCCAGATATATAACTACAAACTTATCTCTTTCACCAACAAAGGCAATATCCATTGCTCGTTGAAATGTGGCTCCTGCATTCATTAATCCAAATGGCATTTTATCATACATAAAAGTACCCCAAGGAGTGGTGAATGCAGTCTTTTCCTTGTCAGATTCACAAACAACAATTTGGTTATATCCTGAAAAGCCATCAACCATGGACATTCTAGTGGCTCCTGCTACTTTTTCCAGTACGTGATCCATTTTTGGTGGGGGGTAGTTGTCTTTAAGAGAAGATTTGTTTAAATTTCTGAAGTCAACACATAATCTAATCTCTCCATTTTTCTTTCTTACTGGTACTAAATTGGCAACCCAATCAGAATATCTCAAAGGGACGATAATTTTAGCATCCAAAAGTTTTTTAACTTCTTTCTCGATGACAGGTAATAAAATTGGATTGAACTGTCTAAGTTTTTGCTTGAAGGGTTTTACACCCGGTTTAAGTGGTATTTTGTGTTCTATCACCGAGGTGTCATAAGTTTTCAGATCTTCGTAAGACCATGCAAACACATCTTTATATTTTTTCAATAACTCGGTATATTTATTTTTATTTTCTATTGACAAAAATTTAGATAACTTTACATTTTTAGGATTATTTACATTTCCTATATTACAGTCTTCAACCTCTTCTGGTTGAGGTTGTAGAGTAGACTTAGAAGGCATATCGTCTTTATTAAAGAGTCTTTCTAAAGGTATCAAACCCTTGGGGATTTGATTATTTTTTAAAACAAGCATCCGGTGATCAGCTATTTTATCGTGAAATTCTTTTACGTCTTCGCCTTCCTGCATGATCCAAAAAGGATCATGTTGATTCTCCTAATCATTATATGTTTCTGAGAATTCATCTACAGATTCAAGAAATTTTCTTAGTTGCTCGTCATCCCAGAAACAGTTTCTATAAGTCCTTAACCTAGGATGTTTTTCTTGGTATAGCCGGTTTACTTGTTTAATGATTAATTCGGCATCCCCGAATACTTCAATATTTTTAATTTTCATTTTTTTAGAGGCTTCTAAACCGAGTACTAAAGCCTCATATTCACAAACATTATTCATACAGTCTATATACCACTGGAGCCTGTAAGAAAAAGGTATGACAAATTGATCGTCAGGGGCAATAAGGAGTACTCCAGCTCCAGCTCCGAGATAAGAAGAGACTCCGTCAAAAAACATCTTCCAGGTGCCAGTACTATATACATTTTCCTTTATTTCATTTTTTGGAATTTTTTCTTCGGTATCCATATTATCTACATCCATTTCGAAATCATCATCTAATGATAAAATACAGTTTCCTAAATCTTGGTCTGTTATGTACACTGGGTGATTCGTAGGGTTTTTAGGGTCACTGACAGTGAATGTCATTCGAGTTTCCTTGTATAGACGAGTGAACTGTCCTCCAAAAACAGGGATCGTTGCGTACGTCATATCTAACTGGATATATCCTCCAAGTTTAGCACCCCAAGATCTAGATAGTAGCATTCCATACTTGGGTGGAATATCTGCAACTACCACATCCATAAGAATTCTTTTAGAGGGTATCTGAGCTAAGTTAACCACTAGGTCTTTGATCATTCCTATACATTTAACCCTCCTAGAATCAAAAGAGTACAAATCACCATATGGTCTAGTGACTTCAAGACCAAGTTTGGCCATTATTGCTTTGGGCATGACATTATGTGAAGCTCCAGAATCTAACATACAATTGTGCAAAAGGTGGTCAAAAATAGTAAGTGTGATAAAAGAGGGAGCTACAGTATCTTTGGGACCTTCTACATGCGGACCGAAGGATATGATAGGTCTATCGTATTCTAAATTGATTGTGTCCGCTTGACTTTCCTTTTCAGAAAAATTAATCATTTTAGCTATTTGTTTCCGGTATATCGGATTTTTGGCTAATTCGACAAGGGGGATAGGAATTTTAATCTTTCTTATTTTGTTTTCTAAGTTAAAGTTTCCTACGGCCTTTCCGTTCTCGATATGCGGGGCTTCCATAACCTTTTTTTCATTTTTTCGTTGTGGTGTAACCTTATTTTCTTTTACAGGGGTTTGAATATTTACAGGGTTTTGGATATTTACAGGATTGGTTCCTACTGACTCTGACTATACAGGTTTATCTGTTATATTTCTGTTTGCAGACTGTTTATATGCAACTTTAGGATTTTCCTCATTATTATCGTTTCTAAGCAAAACCCTTTTTGCTTGAATATTAGGAATATTTTTGTTTCTCGACCTTAGATTATATCTTCCCTGCAAATCAGCGATGATGTCGTCTGCAACACTTTGATATGCATAATCATCAGTTGCATTGTCATTAATTGTATCTTCTGATTTACTTTCCTTCATCAATGATGCCTCATAATCTTGTCTAGACACATAAGGATACCTGTTATCATCACCAAGACATTCAATGTCTTCGTCCAACTGTTCAAATTCACCAAAGTCTTCTTCTCCGATATAATTTCATTTTTTATCGTCTTATGTGGTCCTTGTGGATCAGGATTTTTTCGGAAATCCTTTCGGGGAAAATTATCCCTTCCAGGTTTTTCTAATTCCATTTTAGAAATTTTATTGGAGAGTTGTTGGATGACCCTAGCCATCTCCTCTATTTTGTCTCCAGCAGATTTCCCTGACCCTGAAGGTCCACCTTGTTCTTTAAATTTTCTATTTTCTTTATTAACATTTTATGTCTTTGTTTTAAGCTTTCCATATGCCATCATATTAGATTCAATTTCTACAGCATCATCTTGCATCTTAGGAATATCTAAAGACCGTCTCTCCCTCAACAATAAAGCAAAGTCAGGGTCAAAAGCTCCAGCATAGGTTACTTTGGCTGAAGGTTGAGATGGCTTAACTGCAACTGGGATTTTGTTATATAGTTTATTAAATCTTTGAGTAAATTCCAATACTGTTTCAGAATTTTTCTTTTTTAAGGCACCGAATTCTATTAGGTAGTAGAGGTGATCTTTTCTCTCACCCCATTGTCTAATGAATGCTCTCTCCAGCTCGTCATAAGATGCTAACGACCCAGCCGGTAAGGACCTAAACCAAGTTATTACTTGTCCTTCAAAGGTTTGAACAACTAATATGGAATAGACATCTTCATGTTCTATTCCCAAAATGTCTGCAAACTGATCGAAAAAATTAATATGTTCTTGTGCGGTTAGATCACCCTCCCCTGTGAATTTAGGGAGGCTCTTCATATAGTTTTCGGGAAGATCATGAAGAGGGGCATGAAGAACTAAGGGAGCATACCTAGCGGCCACTTTGGCAAAAATTCCAGGGACTGGTATTTGATTCCCTCCTCCTCCACCACCTCCGCCACCTCCTCTAACATTTAATCCTGCCATGGTTGGGTTTGGAACTGAAGTTGTGACAGTGTGTGGGGGAGATTCTAGGAAGACAGGAGATGATACTTCGGGAAAAGAAAATGTGTCGAAAGAGGGTGGAAGCGAAAGTGATCGCTCTAAAGTTTTAGAAGAATTTGATTTTGTAAAATCAGATTGATCAATGTTAAAAGTTTATAAAAGGTTTTGTTTAAAAGATTTTCTTAATTTTAAGATTTTCTCCGGATTTGAGACTGGCGAGGTCTGTTTGGTATCCGGGTTTTTTCGGGTATTTTTTTGTCTACTAGCCAGTTTATTAAATGTGGAGTCGCCAAGTGAAAGATAAGTTTAGACTTATGAATTTTTCTGTTCTTGTTCACTATAAAGGACAAAAAGTGTCAATGTCGTTCTACCCAGGGAATTATTTCGTTACTTCGCTCCCCGGCAACGGCGCCAAAAAGATGTTGTTCCAGAGTTTGTGTTTTAAGGCTATAAAACACATCGTCTAGGCATCAAAAAAAAAGATAATACTTTTAAAACAAAGAAACAAAGAAAATTAGACCAGATTCAGTTTCTCAACTGTCTCTGTCTCTCTTCTCGTTGTTCTTGGATGGTTATGTCGCGTTCGATTGCAGCCCACGATCTTTCTAACTCGGTCCTATTTGTTGCAGTTTGTAAGATGATGTTAAATAGGTTTAATGTAATGCTAGTTTGATCTTGTAGACCAGGTTCTATGTTCGGTTGTCTATCGTTAGGGACTATCATGGATGTTTGGTTTTTTAAATGTTTGTTAAAGGGGTTTTTTATAGATTTGTTACTTCAGATATTCGGGAAAGATATTGATAAAACAACTTTAAAACTTAAAACAAAAAGTAAAGACACTGTCAAGGCCGTTTCCTGGTTCAGTGACAATTATGAAATTGTAAACGATATAACATAACACGGAGAAATATAAGGTTTTAATCTGGAAAGAATCTTATATTTCCATTAACGATAATGAAAGAAACGCAGATTTTTCTAACAAAAGAAAATATTAAGGAACAGAAGGTTACAGGTCTTAAAATTATTAAAATAATTCCAGAGGAAAAACTGCAACACATTCAACATCCAAACCAATCTAATATCATAAACAACAGTTGCATATAATTCCAAATTGATTCACTTGCTAGAAATGCACATTAGAAGAAGATTTAATAAATGAAAGTAGACGAAGGAAGAAACATAGTCACTGAATGACAAGATCCAGAATCTTGTTGTGAATGGTATTCTGATAAACTTTAAAGTTGATCGTATAAGATTGTCTTTTTCCAAAATTTCTGAAGCCCTGTTTCAGCCTCTTGAAATTATATTTATACATTTCTGTCCAAAATTTCCGTTGGTAACTAACCAACTCCCTAATCTTTCGGTTGCATAAACTATCGTCAACTGTTAACAATTTATTACAAAATTCTAAGAATAGAAATGTTTACAAAGTTTTAATTCTGAATCGAAGAACTTTCTTTATCTGCTTCGGATCTTTGAACATGTTTATCTAAAAAGTTCACCAAGGCCTTAGGAGCCTCAGGTATCTCGTTCGCTTCAAATGAGAAGAAAGTTCTTTGTAGTTCTGGCAACTGGTTTGCAACTGTTTTCTCTGTAGACTTAACTTTCTCCAATTTTGAACTGGAAACTATCATTAGCTTCTCGATTTATGTCATATTGACTATTTTGATATTTGAGATTTCAACCTTCTTCTCTTCCAGTTCCTCTTTTGCCTTCAGTTGATACATGTTAATGTCAATTTCTCCTAATGAATCGGATAAGCCATCTGCCCCGATATGTGTTGACTCTTTTTCAATGAAATCAAAAATCTTTTGGAAATCTTCATTGACATTTTTTGTAATCTTTTTATAATCTTCCAAGTTGGTTTCCCAAACCTTTATCATTGCATATCCTTTCAACTTCTCTGACATGGACAACTTCTGTGATTTTCCAGTTTCTTCCTTCTGTAAAACAGTGATTATCTTTTGGAAAGAATTTCTTACTGCTTTAGCTTCCCTTTCTTTTTGCATTGCTTTGTCCATAGATCTCTCGTATTCGTGAAAATAACTCTGGATGATTTCCAGATTGCAAAATACCTTTTGTTGTTCTTATTCAATATTAGCATATATCTCTGATGCTTTATTCTTGAATTGATCTATTCCAATCACTTGGTTAGTAATTGAAATGATCTTGTCTTGAAGAGATTTGTTTTCATTGCCTATTTCCTGCACTTGTTCTTGGGTAGTTTGAATTATGTGTTTTGCTTCAGTTAAATTTTCATTTAACTTCTGAATTTCCTGGATATCTTTGAGCCTGGCTTGCTCAATACCTTTTTGTATTCCCCATCCAATCATTTTTTCACTTTCTTTCAACCGATCTTGTAGCTATGTAATTTCCTGATCTTTCTGCTCCATCATAGTGATTAAATTTCCTACAGAGTAGATATTAGCCGATGCTATGGCCCCCATAGTCCCTGCTAACTCTGTAGAAAATTCACTTTCTTTTAGCTTTTTTCCATCAATAATAATTTTGTGTTTTTTAACTGTTCTTTCGCCTACAGGATGCAATTCCTGTTTCAACACCGCTCTCCGTTTCTTGCTAAAAAAATAATCAGATGAAGGTATTTCATCTCTGCTAATTGGTTCTAAGTCACTCACGTACAGAGCCCCTTCATGAGGATTTCCAAAAGTAGCTTGTAGTGGGGTTAATGCTGTAATGGGACTCCTAAGCTCCTGTGAAGTTGTTCCCCCAACTGTTTCTGGAATATCATCTAGATTTATTGGATTTGTCTCTGCTCCTTTCCCTTTCTCTGTTTGTGTTTCCTTGGTCTGGGAACTTTCTGTATTCTGAGGAGGAGTCCCAGAATCTTTTAATTTACTTTTAGCACTTGCATTATATTGAATGATGGTCTCAAAACTAGGAGGAATGGTTTCTGGCGCTTGCTCTGATGTTGATACTTCTCCCTACAAAATCTTTGGTAAACACTGTTTTCTATTTCTTTGGAAAGATGCAAACCCCACCTATGCATCAGGTGACAAGATTTGCACCCTGCTCTGAACTTCCTCGTATGACTTGGCATTTCTAAAAATATCATCATAAAATGAATCTTCATGTTCATATGCTTTCAACTCACATTGTGCAACATGCCAATTGATAATTTGATATGGATCATGTTTTCTATGTTCTATATCCACTAATTTTACTTCACTCAATGATTCGACTTCTGACTTGGAATGACCAAAGTTTAACAAAGCAAATTTTCCTAAATAGACCAGAAAAGATGGCCATATCTTCTTCTGCTGAGCTTTTAGTTCAAGTCCAATACCACCATTTACCAACTGGTAAGCCACTTCTCTGCAAATTAACCTACCTGGGAGTATTTTTGGGAGTGCATGTGGTGGAATAGAACATCCATAAACCCTAACATATGAGAAATGTTCCTCAATGAACCAATCAACCATTGTCTTAAGGTTTTCTATAATGGCATGTGAAATTCGAGGAGGTTCACAACCAAAGAATATCCTGTGCAATGGAATAATTACAAAATGACACACCTCATAAAAATTATTTTTGGCATTGTCTTCCCACAGAGCCGAATGATATTTATGCACAGGGTTTGTACAAGAAGGATTCCAACTCCAACTCATCAAAGGGAAAGGAGTTCTAAAACAGATAGCATCCATTATATAGGCTGACATATAAAAGGCCATCGGTTGTCCCTTTGATCTGGCTGTTTTGTAACTCGTAACCTCTGTGGTGATGTTGTCTGATAAAATCTTGTGCCAATTGAAACTATGCCCCTCTGAGACTTCTTCTAATAAGGGCGTCCATTCTGCACTAAAGTGATTAGAATCCTTTTTCCATATAGTCTGCATAACATCATGGCTAAATACCTCATATAATCATTCAATGAAGCAGTGGCATATATCCCATGTAAATCGGCCCTAAATTTGTTTTCATCTCTGACCCATCCTTTTATCATGTCCGGGTATGTTTGGCCTCCTTCAAGACATTATTTTTGTTGAAATGCAACTAAAAACTCAGAATTTAAAGTATGCCTATGATTGGGTGATAATTTATACATTACTTGGATATGTTCGGGCCTGAATGAGTCGATAACTGCTCCTTGATCGTTCAGTATACTCCTTGTCGGAACGTCTACCTTATCCAGTGCCCAGACAACCATATCCGTATATGAAACCAGTCTCGGGCGTGCAGCAACTTTATGCAGACCAGTGTCGGTGATATCTCGGAGATAATTTTCCCCACCATTATCCGAATATGAAAGTTCATCTTCCATTTTCTCTGCAATTGCAGCCCATGATTTAACATTGTGTATTACTCCAGCTACAGTAGTATCTGAAATGATATCGCCTTCTGATTGTTCTTCGGTTTTCTTTGAAGCTTTTTTGGGCACCATAACTATATGTTCCCCAGCTCTGTGTTTAGTACCTCAACAACAAGATTCCAAAGCGAACAAAGATGCCAATGGTGTAGCAGCTCAAAGAAGAGGATAAACTCTGTGTTTACTTGAATACATGTAGCAGAGCGGAATTCAACTTCGAAATAATGTAAACGTTTGAAAACATTATTTCAAATATATGATAAAATCTTCAAGATTTGTTCATCTGTTATGAAATAAATGTAAAAGATATTCCCGATAATATGCATTTAATGTTTGTACCTGAGTTCTTCCGATGTTTTCAAATATGATAGAAGCTTACCGAATAGATTAATTTTGCATTAATGATCATTTATTAAAAGTTTAAAACCTTAAACTTTGTTTCAAAGAGTGATTAATTAACGTTAATTTTGATTTGCATTGAAAACAGTTTCATCGGGGTTTCGAAACTTTCGACGTCAAGGAAATAAATCATTGTAAAACTCCAATCGCCCAAAATCGTGATGTATTATTTAGTTAAAACCCCAATATAATCTTAATTAATCCAGATTAGAGTTTCGGGATTTTGTTAATCGAGAAATCGGAAATTGGGAAATCGAGGATCGGGGAATCAGGAATTTTGATGATATGAAAATTACTGCTGACAAAATCGCGAATCGCGATTTCCTAATGAGATTATTACTCTTAATCATGCTTAACATTAACTAAATTAACTTCAAACCTCACTTAAGAATTAACTGAAATCGGGGATCAGGAAATCGGGGAATACGATGACGAGTTTATTTGTTCTCACAAACTCCCGAATCGCGATTTCCCGATAAAATTAACTTAAAGTTTAAAACCCTTTTTTAAATGTGATTTAAGTAAATGATGAATTAATCAAGGATTAACGTATCGAGAAATCGGGGATTGGGGTTTCGCTATTTGATTTGTATTGAAACTTGTTATTTCAAAACTGCGAATCCCGATATCCCAATATGGATTTAACCTTTCTTAAGTTTTATCATTAATGTTTATTTAAAATATTATTTGAAAAGTGTTTGGAACATACGTTTGTTTAAATTTAACCATTCTTTTTCCAAAAAAGAACCACAAGTGCATTTCGAATTCATCGGAAATGAAAAGTTTTGTTTTAAAAATTTTATATAATGAAAAAATTCAAAGATACTAAAAAAAAAATTATCCTTAAGGTAAAAAATCAAGTTTTGTTTCAACAGGCTTCTAGCTAGTGAGCCCAATATTGGGGGTTTTGAGGGTTTTGACATAACAAACCCTAGAGGATGATTCGGTGGTGAAATATTCCACCTATCTTGTCCCAAGATTGGTCTCGGAGATGAAATACTCTCCCACACCATTCTAGTTCCAGATATACTCAGTTGTAGGAGGATTCTACATCAGTTTCATGTGCAGATAGAGAGAGGGCGCACCAGTTGAGGGATTCCAGCAAGAGGGGCGCACCATCTTTGGAGAGAGATTCATTGTAGGAGATTGGCAGGGTCGTTGAGGATTATATCACTTGGGTTTTCATTGCAGGGCCTTGGACATCATATCTAGTGATTTCTCAAACAATTTTATGGCTCAGATTATTTCTTGAGTAGTGGGGCGAATTGAAGAGAAGGAGGGCATTTTTGAGATTCAGATCTAGTCCGTTTGGAGGGGTTACACTTCAGATCTGACCCTGAGACTTTACTTAGTGACTTGCAGTGTCTTGATATATATTTCTAGAGAGTTTCAGAGAATTTGGAGGCCTCCTTCAGCAGGGCCGAATTATCTAGGGTTTTAGTCATCCAGTGGGGCACACCATTCAGTGGGGGATTTCAGATCTACAGAAATTGAGAGGGATCTTGGAGATTCGGTCACCTGGGTTGTTCTTACCATCACCTGATCTATCAGTTGGCATATTTATTAGGGTGATTGGACACTTTTGGTAGCAGGGCCAATTTATTCCATTTTGTAGCAGTTCATATCTATTGTCTATCTTCTTGGCCATCTGTTGAGCATTCCAGATCGACATGTTCATTGTAGAAGGTTTCTCTATTTTATGAATAAAGAAGAATTGAGATGTTTTGGCTTGTCTATCTTATTGCATATGGTTGAGGTATGTTCCATGGTTATCTCTTTCTATTATTTGCTGCATACACACATATAAACACATCTAAAAGGTAGATCAACAAAGTGTTTGACGAAATACCTCACTCAGAAAAAGTTTTAAAAAAGACACCAAAACTGTGATGATCCTTTCATAATGGCTTGGGATCATTACATATGAATTTTGGTGCAGAGTGCCGAAAAAATTGATTCAAGCTGGGTGGTGAGGTCTTGTCTGATTTCGCCCATTGAGGACTACATGGTTGTATTGATGGCGGTGACATTGGCACTGAGTTGTTTCACTTCTTGTTGGGTCTCAATGAGACCAAACCGCAAGGTGTTGAAGCGAGCTTCCAAGTCTTGGCTACGAGTATGGGCCATGAGGATGGGGAAACTGAAAAAGGGGTGGGCGGGGTAAAAAAAAAATTCCAAAAAAATGATATGGATGAATGTGATAAGGGTGAAGAGATGAATCCAATGGAATAGGGATGAAATAATGGTGAAACAATTTCCAGAATTTTTATTTTTTTTACGCTCGGTCTGAAGAATGTTGCAGAGAGGAAATGCCCAAATGCTTAACCAAAAAGAAATGTGTATTTACTTGGCAACCCGAACATAGTTGTGCGGCAATAGATCTTGTCTATTTTAATTTTTTTATGTTTTTGTCCCCAAGGGTTAGGTATTCAAGGGTTCTACAGACAAGGGTTTTCCCTATGCTATAGCTCTCTGATATATGTGTGGGGTCCAACAATAGTACTCGACCCAATATCTCAGGGCACTAACTAAGGAGGATAGACCATACCCTTAGCCGTACTACCCGACTACCCAGGTACTAGAGAGTATCTTCCTGAGTGTTGTTCTCAGTGACACTATAGCAGTCAGGTGGCTGATTGGTTTATCTAAAGAGGGCTTCAGGTAATCTAGGTCGATCTATACACAGGTGTTGTCTAATGCACTACCACTCAAAGGGGTACCAATAGGGGTTACAAGGGTAGCCAACAGATGTGCATTTAAGTACCAGTTGTATTTCCTACATGTATGAATCCCTCAACTGCAGGTTTATGCGTGTAACGAGAGATCTCTGTGGCTTAAATATGCCAGAATACGTCTCTAACCTGAAAAAAATTTAACCCACACTTTTTGCCGAGGAAAGTGCTCTTATACCAATTGTAATATACCAGATATAAAATGTATGTAGAATAGAAATAAAATGCTAGTAATGGCAGAATAACAGCAATATAACCAGAGCATTCACCACAATAATACTGAAATGATATAAGAATAACAACAGAAATAGCACTTTGAATCTGAAAGCAATGTTCACGGGCCTCTTCTAGGGGGAAACCTCCAGTTGAGAAAATCTCTATTACAATGATATCCAAGCTAGGGTTCTCATACCCTCGACTCCTATTTATACTAAAAAGAAGCATCTAGAGGAAGATCCTTCTAGAAGAAGAAGCTTCTATTAGGTCTTCTTACATCTGTCTTATTCTATTTTATTGAAAGGCCTTATTAATATTGACCTTTATTACATCCGAATATATTTTTCTACCTATGTGCGGGTTAGGACCCTAACAGTTGAAGACAATATTCAAGCATGTAAGGAGCTGTAAAATCAGATTTTGGATGAGAAATTGAAAGCTAAGGAACCGAAGACTATACATAATAAGTAGAAGGTTGATCATGTCATAAGTTTTCTTGAAGGATGTCATGAGGATGTGTTTGCAAAGAATGATGATCAGCTTGAAGAACAAGCTACTCTCCTGAATTTATTTGATACTAATTTAGCTTCTGATCCATCTCATGATAAGCATGGGGCAGATTGTTTTATGTATTCATTTGTACACAGTCAAAGAAATGAATTTGCAAATCAGCTTCTTGAAGAGCAGATTGATGTCCCAAGATTTTTTTTGTTAGATGACATTATAGATATTGTTGATTTTCCTATACATGATGAATATGATGATGATAATGGTGTTGACTTCCTAGAACAACGAGTTGCATGTTCTCTATTAGAAAATGTTCCTTTTCAGTAGTGTAATGAGGGCAATCAGCCTACATATCACAGTTACAAAGAAGAAAGTATTGAATCAACTGAAGGAAATTATTTGTGTTTATGTTTTTATTCATTTAAAGTGTTGAAAGGAAATTCTAAGATCATCACTAAAGCAAAGGAATGTGTGTTGATGCAAAATCACATTGATTCATGGGAAACAATTGACAAGAAATTGCAGCAATCTTCTCATGTGTTTAATGGCCATGTTACTTGTTATATAGAAGGTCTTGTCATTTCAAAATTGCAACCATTGGTCGAAAATGAATCTAAAAATGAGTATGTTCAGCAATCCAAAGAAATTGAAAAATGTGCATATGACAGTAATGAATAAAATGAAGGAGGTTTTGAATCAGGTGAAAGAACCTTGCCATTGTGTTTTGCTTCTTTCGAATTGCTGAAGAAAAATGTTTATAATGTTAAATCAGAAATCCTCCAGGCATAATGTTGAATATGAAGAAAGCAGTGGACTTGCAAATGAAATTTGTATTCCATTATGTTTTTCTTCATTTGAATTTTTGAAAGTAAATCATAAGATAACAAAGGAAGCAATGAAGTCTAATTGCATTCACAATGACATTGTTTTACATGAGAAAATTTTTATCAGTGAAGAAGTTCGACAATCTTCTCATACCTTTAATGACCCTGTTGTTGATTACATGGAAGGTTATTTTAGTTCAGATTTGTAGCCTGTGATCAACTACGAGCTTAGAAATAAATATGATGGTCAATCAACATCAGTGTTAGATATGGATTTCTTGCCACTAGGGGTTTCATTTCAGCCAACATTGTCTTCTGATTCAGAAGATTGTTGTTTCCAGCAATCTCAACATATTTTTCAGCCTTTTGTGGTAATCAACAGGTTAAATTACATGAAAGGAAGGATGTAGTGGAAGGGGTGAAACATGATTGTTGTTTTATGTATGTTCTGGAGGATCCATTTGCATTTTTCTTGGAGGCATCAAATAGTCCCAATGTTTTTAATTTTTTGATATTTGAATTTATAGATAAAATTTTGAATGGCTTATCAGTAAACAGGCTTTGGAGAAAGCATGTGCAAAGAATGCAAAAAGTGGATAAATTTCTTGCATGGTTGCACTGGCATTTGGTTTCATTTGATTGGCGTCCTTTTGTAAATTTAGGGTAGGTAGGATTATGAATAAGCTCGATACTATGAGAATTTCTTTTAGCAATCTGCAATTTTCATTTTCATCTTAGTTTCAGTTTTCAGTTTGGATCATATACAGCTTTGGGTTTTCAGTGGATACATGCGACAGGTTAGAAGAGAGTCTTCAATGGTTTGGGAACATCCCAATGGATAGGCATAGGTTCTATGAGTTCTTTTCTACCTAACTGGGAGGATATCATCCCCGTTGGAGCCAGTTATTAGTACAATGATTATCATAGCTAAAGTTATAGGTTTGTCAACAATTTGCAAGGTCATGCTTGTTATCACCCATATTATTTTTATTCCTAGAATCATCTAACATCCCCAAGGGTCAGTTTCAAAAGGAAGGTTTTATTTTCCATTTTCAACTGCATGCTGAAAAATTTGTACGCACTGTGCAGCGCGCTTCACCGCGAAAAGGATTTTGTCACACAGTGGATTTTTCGTTGCACAGTGGATTTCGTCACGCAGTGTATTTATGTCACACAGTGGATTTTCATAACGAAGTGGATTTCATCGTGCAGTGGATTTCGTCATGCATTGGATTTCATCGCAGAGTGGGTTGTCGCACACGGGATGTTTTCACGCATAGGATGTTGTCGCGCAGAGGATGTTATCATGCAGTGGAGTTTCCTGCACACATGCTACAGGTTGCACTGCAAAAATGATTGGTTTAGTGGTCAACTTCAAGATCAATTTCTGACCAACTGGAGAGGAATTTTGAATATCCCCGAGAGGTTTTTGTCGATGAAAAACCAAATAATAAACACCTCTCTCAAATTTGCAAAATGTCTCACGGATTTGGAGATTCTAAGGAATATTTCAGCCCTATGTTTCAACTTTCATGATTTCCTGTCAGAGACATGTTGTTTGCGACATGTATTATGGCCCACTAGAGATGAATTTAAAGAAACTAAGAGAGATTTTTCTTTATAACGAGCTTAACTACAAAAATTCTCTTAGTTTCTAAAAATATTTTTTATCATTGAGATACAATGTCATATTTAACGCTTATTTTCCCAGTTTGTTGCGCATTTCGCTATGTTTTTGTTGTAGGTTATTGTTGCGTAGTAGACATGTTGTGTAGGGATGACAGAGTGTCCAAAAATGAACATGATTACTCATCACAACTATATGGTATAATTTTTATCATGATCAATGACTGTAAAGAATATTTCGGTTACGATTATGATTGGGCAAAGTTGGGTTGTCTATTTTTAGTGAATCCATTGAAGTTATTGTTCTCTTTCAAAGAAAATGGATCCATGATTCTAGGAGGGAGTAGTTCGACCCTAGAAACCAAGGGTGACATTATATTTCTATATATGGGGATCATTTTCATGTAAATAGGGTTGGTTGGCAAAATTGGTAGATGAAAGTTATTGTATGTAATTTGAGTTTTTTTACCGAAATTTAATGCAAAGGTCCTGTAACTTGAAGAAAAGATTCCAGTTGTAGTAGTCAGATGTATTGTTCTTCTTTATTTGCATATGTGCTTCCTCTCATATTTATTCGTATCTTTTTCTTTCTATTTCGAAATGAATTTTGGAACCTGTGGATTCGCTACGTAGCACCCCTTGTTTGCTCCACTTAGACAAAACCTTTTCTTCTAAAGTTGACTCTGAATTCTCCTGCAGCAGTGCTCCGAGTTACTTCCTGTGTTTTTCTCCTGACACACATTACATTTTTGCACTGAATATTGTTTCTCTCCTAGCCTTATCCTCTCAATTTTAGTCACTGAGTCATTTGTCTCTATCATTCCCTCAAATCGACTCCATATCCCAAGTCTTACTTTCTTGCACCAATATAACCAGAGCACATTTTATCAAAGGTGTTAAATCTAGCCACTGCTTTCAATCCATATCCCGCGCTGAGACCATGTCTCCCGAGAGAGCCCTCTCTAGATCCAAAAGGCTAGTTTCGGGTCTCAAAGTTGGTTGAAACAGTGACCTTCATCATTTTCTTATCAACCGAATAGATTTACGAAGTGATAACAAGTATCATCTCAACTGTGAATGTAAGCCAGTTTTTACCTGATGTCCCTATGAAGGAAAGACTGTGGATAATTTTTTCTTCGACGTAGGTATCCATGAGCAACCCTGTCTTAATGAAAATCATGTGTATGAACAACTAGAAGTAGCAGTTACTACTGTTCCTAGAATGGATATTTTTAACAGTTATATTCTTGATGAAATTACTGTTTTAAAGGTTGATCATAGATGTGAAGGGCAACCCATTTTTGATAAATATTCTAGTGATGATGAGAAACAAGCTTATCTTATATTTTATCACTATAAAGACAGTAAGGATGATGCAGAGGTTGGCCTTGTCATAGAAGACATAACCCGAAGTTTTGATCAAGAGAAACCCTTAGTTGAGGCACGTGAAGAGATCATTTATACACATCCATAAGTAAATTAATAGTCATCAGTGGACCAACAGTTTCCTATGTCCATCCTTCTTCCACTTGTGCCTACAATTCACAATAAGCAGTTATTTTACCCACAGATGCCTGGGTCTATCATTCAATCAAGTGTTCTTGTAGAGGACATCAAGCAAGTTGTCAGCAGTTTTGAAACAGTGAAGGTAACCTTTCATAAGTTAATCATGTGTTGCCTTCATTTTCATGACCCTGTCGATGAATACATAAAGTTGCACTTTTCAAATTCTTTGGAACATGAAGGCTTGATATTTTTATCAGCATTTGAAGGTAATATGGGTGATCATAAGAATGAAATTATCCAACTACCACACTTTCCTTGTTTCTTATGGATCATTTGCAATGAAGCAAAGGATTTAGTTATCAAATAGTTTGAATGGATATGGTGGAAGTTTTCCTTCACCTATCCTATTGTAAAAGTTAGTTAGTTTAGGTTTTGTACATAAATAAGCTCCCTCGGGATCAGGTGTGTTTGTTTTTTATTTTAAAATAGAATGGTTTAAGTTCTCAGTCTGTTGCTTTTAGCAAGATGTTTTATGAGGATGACTCCATATCCCAACAGCTAAGGCACTAGAACTACTTATTCTTGGCATCTCGCAAGGAGCATGCCATCCCCTATGGAGCCAAATGTTATCACATATAGTTCTCAAGGGCCGCAAGCCATAGCCACGAGCACAAAGCGCAACACTTAGAGCGGTCTAATATGGATTCAAATCAAGCGAGCGAGTAAGTTCAATTTTTAGCAAAGGAGATTCCATTCGAAGTTCATATTTGCAGCCCTCAAGTGATCAAGATCATAAAGTTGCATGAAGTTTAATGTCAGACAGAGGTCCAAAGTCGCAAGTTCAATCCTAGCCATTTTTTCTGGGAAGGGTATGTGGTGAGAGATCATCATTTTGCTAACTCACGGAGTGGAAAATTCAAAGGGTAGAGTCGTGAGGACTCGCGAAGTTTGAACTCGTGACTTGATCTGAGTCATTGGATCGAGGAAAGTCATGGACCATCGATCTGAGGTGAGCGCAGAATCAGAAATCGAGAGAAGGGAGGTGATTATTCCTTCAACATATGAGATTCAAAATCCTGATACACAAAGAGGAGATCTGGACCATTGGATCATGAGGAATCGTGGACCGTCAATCTGAGGCAAGCGCAAAATCGGAAATCGAGAGAAGAGAGGTGAGTATTCCTTCAACTTCCCGAGACGTAAAATCCCGATACACACCTTTTGGATAATTTCTTGGTCATAGCTAGGGTCATATGTTGAATATTAAGGAGAGTAGATGGCGCTCACTAGGCTCCAGTTCATGAGATCAGAAATCAGGAGAAGGGAAGTAAGTATTCTTTCAAATTATTGAGATGTGAAATCTCGATATGCACCTTTTGGGTAAGAACATGGTCACAACCAAAGGTCATATCAATGAAGGATGGGTCCACAAAGGATCTTAGCACCCACAACATGTGTATTGATCATAGAGGAATATTTGCAGAGCCTCGAGGTGTCAGGATTGACTTGAAGAATTTGTGGGCACCACTTGGAAACATTCATGGGTGTCAGGCCTCATCCTGATACCAATGAAGGAAGTTATTGAATATAGGGGCAGAATTTGAGACCTCATCTCACCCCATAAATGGAAAGCGTTGCAGAGAGCATCCATGAAGGCAGACTGTCAATCTAAAGCTTCCTGATAGATGGTTTTTCCTGCAAAACACATAATTAAGTCGGGCTCGCGTCTGACACAAGAAGGCCTCCACAGTCTGAAAGAGAAGGCACCGACTTGAAACTTTGAATGCAGGGGCCCAATCACACTCCTAGTGGTTGCAACAATTATGCATATATGTATATAGTTTTGATATTTTGTTAAGATCGAATGGTTGAGCTAGGCTCCCTGCTATTGTAATATTTTGATGAAGAACACTGGTTCTTTGGCTATGTATTTGTTTTTGAGACATCTTGGTTAATGTAATTCAGCTTTCTTTCTCCATCTTATTTGCCTCTAATACTGAGAGAGTTCATGATTAATTGATTCACATGGATTTGTTGTGACTGTATTATGATGAATCTTTGATTATAATGCTTTTATAATTTCTTTCAGTTTCTTTGAGATTTGGATTCAAGAGGATCTTGCATTTAAGTTTTTTCTCGTTAGTATGTTGGAAGACATGATGTCCATAGCATACCTCTACACTCTTCTCATGAAAGTCTTCCCTCTATTCACCCTTACTCCAACTTACTTACTGAAGTTGATTCCAAACCTCAATTTCTTATGTATGCTAGTCCAGATTTTTGACTTAGAACATTATTATCATTGAGTCTTCTCAATTTGACCACCTAAAACTCATTTACATTTATTGTATAAACTAATGGGTACTAGACTTATCCTCATTATAGTCTGAGGGTGATTCCTAATGCTAACACCACCCATCGCCCATGATTTTTCTATGGGAAATGTTTTTAGTGAGGAGCAAGGTATCAGTAATTCGTAGTATTTGGACTTGGTATATTCCCAGCTATCCACACTTTACAATCTAATCCCTCATGCTCCTCGTCCATCGAACAATCCGACAACACCTGCTATGGAACAAGTTTTTGTTTTAGAAACCAAAACTACTTATGTTTTTGCTCAAAACTCAGAGGTTAATGAGGTCCAATCCACTTCCTCTCACACTTCCTCTAAATAACCAAGAGGTAAGAAGAAACACAAGGTTAAATACAAGAAATATTTTGACATGAAGGATACTACAAAGACTACTAATATTGAAACAAATAGGAAGGCTAAATTTCCTTGCATGATCTGTCAGGAAGACCACTACATGAAAGACTACCCTCATCATGAGGTTTTCGCTAAATTTTTGAAGGGTATCTCCCAACCAGTTTAGAAACAACATCTGCTTGTACAAAACCCTACCCCTCTGCAAGGGATAAATGCAGGTCATTCCCACCATGGGGATGCTTCCTCGAGCACCTCTGAGGTGTACATGTTTACGTTGGTTAATGTAACAACTTGAGAAAATACTTATCACACTCCTCTAGGTGATTAGGATAATGGAAATGCGATCGATCATCCCTCGACATCCACTCCTACTCCATATTCAACTCCTCTTCAGATTGAGAATCCAATTTCTCACGCAGTGTTGCGACCGCCCAAGGGTGCAATTCGAAAAGCAACATTTAATCCAAATGCCCGCTCCACCTAAAACTTCAATATCATTAAATATTTGGTAGAAGCACCTTGTGCTATGTTATCCCTCGAAGTTCTACAACACTTTCCAAGTCAACATAGAACCTTGTTGTTAGCCATTGGAGCCATGGGTCCATAGGAATCAAATTTTATTACATTTAATTTGGATTATTTCAAGGAGAGGCTCTCACACCACCTACCATTCCAAATTAAAATTTTGGTTGCTGCGAAAAATATCCATCACACTATTTTATATGAGGGAGCCTCTACTTGTGTCATGTATTTGCCTTGATGGAGATCCCTTGGTTCTCATAAACTTACCTCGTCTCCTACCACCCTGAAAGTGTTTTATGGACATGGTTTTCATCTTCATGGACTCTTGCATTATTTCACTGTGACATTGAATGGAAAAACTATTTCAGTCAATGTTGAAGTGGTTGACGCACCCCTTATTACAATTTATTACTTGTTCGTAGTTGGTTCTATGTGATGACCATTGTTGCATCCTTGGTTTTTGGTATTTTATGATTTCCCAATCAATGAAAAAATATCATTGTTGATCAACTTGACTATATAAATTCATATCTCCACAATGTTGTAGTGAATAATGTCTCTTTTCTAGGACTCTTTAGTCTTGAGAGTAGGTCTTCTTAAAAATTCCTCACTCATGGGGGTTTTTCCTTTACCTTCTCCTGCCACCCCGTTGGTTTCCATAATAAATATAATTTCAACTCACTTGCAACAATCCCTAGAATCATGTGATCCTTTGGTAGCACCCAATCCTTATGAGCATAGTTCATTTCTTGTGTCAATATCGTTAAAAAATGAAACACACACTTATGATCATAGTTCATTTTTTCTGTCAATCTCGTTAAAAAATGAAACAAGCCCCCCTCCATTCAAATTGAGTCTCACTTTGGATCGAATACTTGAACCTTATTTTCCTTCACCTAGTGAAAATGTTCCTATTAGTAACCAGATGCCTAAATAGGGAAAGAAGAAGATTCGATGGATAAAATGAAGCTTAGGGGAAAGGTCTCCAACCTATGGACATAATGTTGTAGCGAAGCCACTAGCTTCTATCATGCAAGCTGGGGGAAAAACACCTCTAGAGAAACACATTGCTAGTAGTGATCCTCACTTGGGGGTCGTTCCCATCGTAACATAGTATTCTTTTCTAGAATGAGCTTAGTCTTTGTTCTTTCTCATGCTCGTAAATACATGAGAATAGGTTACCGATCTCAGTATTTGTTATTTCTTGTGCTCATTAATAAATGAGAATAGGTTATCGAGTATACGTTTATCTCTATTTCGGAATCGTAAAAGGAACTCTTGTGAATTTCCTTTAAACTCTTTTCAGAGTCCCTAAACATGAAAATATTATCAAGTGAGCTTGTTTTTGTTCACACTCACTAAAAGGTTTGAAAGGGAATATTTCAAGTGATAGTTTATCTCTTTTTTAGCCTCGCGAGACTAATTACAAAAAAGGAATACTCTAGTCAAGCATGATTAGAAGAGTTCTCCCCTATACTGTTTTACAATTTTTTCGGGCTTGGGAGACTAAATTTATGAAAAATTCACTCTTGGAGTTGTCTTTAAGTTCTTTTCAGACTCTCTAAATGTGAAAAACCACCGATTTTATATTCTTTGGGTTCGTAGAACCATGCATAGAAGGACCTATGTGAGTCCAATTCTCCGAGACCCACATAGGATCAAGCCCCTCCTTCTTCAGGTTTGTTAAACATATGTCAAGGGACTCATCTAAAGGATGAGATATACCAATCATATTTTATCCTCCTTAAGCTCGTTAAAAAAGAAAGAGGTACTCATCTATCTAGATGGGGGGGAAATTGAAGGAAGTGGGTCAAGTTTATTGGAATCCATTATGGCAGTTATTATTGTCTCCCTTGAACATGGAACCTATTTGTGTCTTTCCTTACAATTGGGTAATATTCTTGTCTGTGAGTCATACCAATTCCATAAGTCATTATACTTTTTTGTTCCAGTCAAAGAGTGCTCTTTGTCGTAACATTATGTTCTTGGTACTCTTCGAGTCAATGTTTCCAAGATATTTGTCATTCCTCACAATGTTCAAGGGAAGTTTCACTTCATATCATTCATCTGCAATATTACCAGTTTCCATTTCCTGTGTTAGTCCATACTCATTTAATCCACCATATTACATCACTTTCCTTTGTCAGTTTCATGTTGATGATGGGGGATACATCATGGCCCTCTTTAGATGAGTCTATTTCTATTGAATTCAACACATTATCCAGGAATTAGACTTAGAAACCATTTAGTACCTTGGGACCTACATGCCTCAATGGTAGGCCTCCTTGCTTCCGATAGTAGGTTTACACCATTAGCCTATGATCAGATGATTCCACAAATGTTTGACCTCATCTCATTTATTCACAATCGTTCGAATTCACTAAAGGTACCTTGGGAATCATTTTCATCATTAATGATTTGTCTTGCACTTGTTAATGGTATACCTCAATGACTGGTAATCAAGTTATTTCTACCATGTTCAACAACAACGCATTTATTCATATGGCTATATTCATACCATTCTAGGATTAGGACGAAGACCCTAGGTTAGGCTCTCACTTTGTTATGTGATTTTCCTAGGCTACAATGGAGATCATTTGAGCATGTAAAATATTTCAGTACAATCACATGTTAGAAATATTACTAATATATATATTGTCACATAGATCCAGATTGTATTGATCAATGGCTATGTTTTGTCATCTCATAGCTCCACTATGTATTTTTCATGGTTGTGATCATTTCATGTCACGGAGGTATGGATCCACATTGTATCTTCGATGGCCATATCCTTAGTCAGTATTTTCATGGATCTACATTGTATTGGTGGATGACCATTCTTTGATTCATCTCGTATTCCAATAATAGGTATTATTGGTGTTGTTCCTGAGTCTGTACTTAAGGCTCAAAATTACAGTGTCAAGGCATCCGAAAGTGGTTTAAAGATAGAGAAGGGAGAGACATCAACCTTCGAAGAAGGAAACTAAGGAATATTTCTTCATTGGCATTGTCTAGCTTCCAACTGTTCTTGGATAGTTATGTCTCATTCAATGGCTACCCATGATTGTTCAAGTTCGACCCGGTTAGTTGTCGTTTTAAGGATGGTGTCGAAGAGGTTTAAGGTGATGTGTGTTTGGTTGAATAGTCTGGGTTCAACGTTAGGTTGATTTGGTACAGGAACTGTCATGGGGGAACAGTAAAGGTAGGAAATAATTTAAGAAAGGTTAAGTGTTGTCTCAGTTTGGTCTTATAAAAGAGAACTTACGGTTGCAGAAATAAAATATGGATGCAAATCTAAGGCTCATTCCCGAAACTGTATTATATTTTAATAAAAAGTGTGAGGTGGGAGAAAAACATTGAGCCGTTTACAGTGTAAGGTTCCTACCAGGGGAAAATCTCACGACATAAATGGGAGAGGAAAATATGTAAGAAAATAACCAATGTAACAAAGAATATATGTAGAATTCTGAAAATGCAGATTGGTCTTACACCGTTGATAGTTGGTGCAGAGGAAAGATAATAAACAATTACAAAAAACCCAAATTCATTCGTTATAGTAGTGGTCGTACTAAAGTATAACAAATCACATCAATTATGAATATGAATTGAAATGGAAAAATGAGAAACAAGGAAGAAAACTTGTAATACAGTAGTGACGGAATTGAGAATCTCCAGATCTGCTTGTATTAACTCTCAATGTAAAACTCTATTACAAATGACTCAAAAAGGTCCAGCCTTGTTTATTTCTTTTGGGGATATATTTATACAAATTTTTACAAAGAAGGTAGAATCTCAATAGTCAAAAAATTTTGGTTATGACAGAGAAGAGAGCAATCGCTCCATTTCTCCTACTCTGTCTTCACTTGGTGCTAGGTGTTTGTCATCGCACGGACTCAATGCAGGCGATACTTCTTTCCACTAGCTGGGATATGAGCTGTGATGGTTCTGCTTGACATATGGCCTCGATGAAGTAACATTCTTGGGCTAACTGTTGCATCCTGTCCTCCATTTGTGCGTCGATGATGTCGAGGGCACTTAGTTGCGTGTTGGGTTTGATCATGTACTTATCAACTTGGACTATGTCCACCATATTCATCTGAGAGATATCAGTCGAATCTCTTTCTTCCTTATCTTTCAGATCAAGTGAGATATGTTCCACATTCATTTCCATCAACGCTTCGACATTGCCTCCGCTGTCAATGCCAAGTAGCTCACCGTCTATAGAATTAAAGGATTCTTCTAGGGAATTGGTTATCTTTTGGGCTTGCTCCTTTCCCATGGAGATTTTGTGCTCCCAGTCCTTCAATAGAATATTTCCTCGGGTTTTCTCTGAAATGGTGAACCTGGGAGTACCCACCGAAACCTGGTTGTTCGTGGCTATTTATGCCTCCTGGAAGGCAACCCGAGTCGCCCCTGCATCCCTTTCTCTGACCGATAAGTTCTCGAAAACCTGATTGATCAACAGACAATTTTCCCGGATCGCTCCCACCTTGGCGAGAAAATTCTGTTGTGCTGAAGAGATTCTGCTCTGAATCTCGATCGCTTGGGATTTGAATATCCCGATGTCTATCATTTTTCTCTCAACGATTTCTACCCGAGCCTACAGTTGTTCAATCAAACTCCTTTGTTGGCTCACCTACGTCTGACCCTCCCAGACCGCCAACTGTGCTTGCTCAAGCTTATCTTTGAGCACCTCTATTTCATTTTTGTCAGCCAATCTGGCCTGTTCTATTTCCACGCTCACCTAGCCTTTAGCATTTTTCGTGGCCGAGGCCAATCTGGCTTCAAGAGTCCTAATCAGGTGATTTTTCCTTTTAAGTTGGTTCTTTAAAAGTTTGACTGAGAATTGATTCACCGAGGCATATGCTCCTAGCGTCCCTGTGATTTCAGTGGAGAATTTCTCATTCTTTTTATTTTTTCCATCAGTCATGACTTTACACTTTTTAGCAGTCAACTCTCCTTCCTGGTAAAATTCCCTTTTTACTACCGCTTTTCTTTTTTTATCAAAGAAAAACTCATTTAGAGGGATTTCTTCTACTCTTATGGGCCTTAGCTCCTCATTGAATATCCATCCTTCTTCGATAGTCCCAGGCATTGACTGCAAAGGAGTGACAGAGGTGATGGGTTCCCCGATCTGTTTCACCGCTTTTCCTGGGGTGTCGACTGGGTTCTTCTTCTTTGGCGGTTATGGGGTCTTTATCTCGGTCTCCGGATTCAGTTTCTTTGGTGGGTCCGGAGTCTTTACCTCTGCTTTGAGATTCTTCGTTTGTTCCTCCTCGTTCTGGTGTTTTCCCGAGTCAGGAGTTTCATTTTTAGAACCTTCAGCATCCTTTTGTTTCGTCTCCGAAATACCTGGACCTTCACCTTGAAATACAGCGGGGAGGTAGCTACGTCTGTGTTCCTGGAATTTCAGTACCTCGGCTCTATCCTCGGGTGCCAAGGATTGGATCGGGCCAGAATTTATTCATAGGACCTCTCTCCTCGGAAAATGTCATCCGACGGCGAATTTTCATGCTCAAATCTTTTGAGCCCACAACTAGCTAAATGGTTTCTCACGACCCTCTATGGATCGTGCTTCTTGTACTCGATGGAGACCAAATTTAGGTCTTCCAGGGCTGCAGCCTCGGCTTTGGCATGCCCGAAATCTAATAAAGAATAAGAATTCAACCGAATGGGAAAAAACGGCCATACCTTCTTTGAGTACCCTTTGATCTCTTTACTTACACTGCTAATTACCATCTGTCGGGTGACCTCGCGACAAGCCAACTTGTCAAGAATGAACAATGGCAATGCATGAGGGGCAACGGAAGCCCCGAAAACTCTGAAGTATGAAAACTATGCCTCCACATACCAGTCCCCTATCCTGCTCATATTTGTTGCAATGTTGTCCGAGATACGGGGTGGTGGGTGACCAAAAATGGCGATATGCAGGAGCACCATCAACCAGTTAAAAATTTCATATGTGAAACTTTCTGCTTTATTTTCCCATAGTTTTTCATGATATACATGTATGGGTTTGTCTTCAGCCGAAGTCCAACCCTAGCTCATTAATGGAAATGGTGTCATGGAAAATATTGCGTCCATAATATATGCGGACATGAAGAATGAGGACGACCTCCCATTTTCCTTCTGCTCCCGGTACTCTGTGACCTGGTTGGCCAAACTATCTGAAAGCATCTTTGGCCAATTGAAAGAGCAACCTTCTGTGACCCTAAACATTAGAGGCACCCACGCAAGGAAAAAATGCAATGTGTCCTCTCTCCCATATAACTGAAACGTCATCATGGCCACATATTTATACTGTGGTTCCAACGAAGCGATTGAATAAACATCGTGGTCATTAGCTCTGAACTTCATGGTGTGTGAAACCCAATCCTTTATCAAACTAGGCATGGTTTTATCATACTGTGTGCACTCCTTCTCCTTGAATTCCTCCAAGAACTCGGTGCCATATGTGTAGTCGAATGTCGTGGGTAGCTTATACATGGTTTGCAGGTGCTCAAGCCTAAAATTCCCTATGGTAACTCTTTGCTCCTCCATGATAGTCCTGGTCGGTATGTCTACATGATCCAAAACCCATCGAACCATGTCATAATATGGTAGCAACCGTGGCCTGGCTGCTATTCTGTGCATTCTGGATTGGACGACTATCTTGTACTTGGTGTTAAGATCATCTCTTTCATTTTCGTCAGAGTTGTCGGAATAATCGACCAATTTTGATTGTAGAACGTCTGAAACAAATGACTAGTTAGGGACCGAGTCGATACTTCAGGGCGAAGTATCAGAGACATTGTCTGAGCTTTTTCCTGCAACCTCAACATTCGCCTTTGCTACTTTCCACGGAGCCATGGCTGAAGCTTGAGTTTTAGCTCTTCTGTGATAGAACTGCGTATACATACAGAATTTAGTTTACTCAGAAGTGATGAGCTCTGCGTGCTATGAAAATGCATTTGTTACAATGAATTGCAGCTCTTACATATATTTGAAAAATTGATACCTTTCAAAACTAGCCTGTCCAATCATATTTAGAAATAAATTGTCGCCGTAAAAACTGATCTTATATTCATAGATTTACCCTATGTCCCATTAATGTCATAAATTTTGGCGGTTTAAAAGTCAGTTAGCGTATGGAGTGAAAAGGATTCCTCGAGAATCGTGAAAGCATCGAAACGTGGGATGTGTCTGATTCAGCTTAATTACCCCAATCTCACCAACGATAATTAATATCTCGCTATTCGTTATATGGGGAAATTTTCTTTAACATTTTGAGTCTCTAACTCCCGAGACTGCGAATATCGATTTAGGTTTAATTAAAGGTAATCTCGGTTTGGGGCTTGGTTAATTTTATAATTATCACCTTCACCATATCACGACTCGGAGCTTCGAAGATAAGTTTCTAGGAGATTTGTATGTCGAGTCGCGAAACCGCGAGATGGTGATAACAAGACTTAATTAAGGGGAAGATCATCTTGGATTAAGTGATTAATTAATCATGTTATAATTACATCATGACTTTATGAGTCGGGGTTTAGAAGCTGTAACTTTTGAAAAAGATAGTACCGAGTGGCAAAATGCCGAGAACAACCTTTACCACGGTTAGCTTTTTGCCTTTAATACTTGACATGGGTTATCCAGAAAAGACCTCGTATTCTCGGCTCTCGGGGTTGTAAAAATAAATATTTTGGTTTGGCGAATGTCGAGGCGTGAAACCCCGACGATGTCTAATCATGAGTTAAAAGATTTTACCCTGGTTACTACTTTGAGTGAAAAATTAAAACGACTTCGTCGTTTCGTGACTTGGGACATGTGAATTCATGAATTATAGTATCCGACCTGCGATATCCCGAAGTAAAACAAAAAGAGTGAACATTCTTACGAAAGGTAGGACTTGTTTCGAGAGTAGAAAATCATCGATGCTCACGTGACAAGGTTTCAGAGGTCTCAAAATCTCGGAGGGAAAAAGAAAACCATCTTTAGATTTCAAGTATCAAAAAGAAAATTGTGATAGACAAAACAAAACAATGGCGGCTCCAACATAGGCTCCAACTAGGGATCCTGCCTTCCTATGAGGCGAGAAGAACAGTAGACCACGTGCCAATATTGGGTAAATGGATTCAAAAACTCAATCATGCAGAAAGGTTGTCGAGAAAAGAGGATTGAGGGGGGAAAAAGACTTTGTTCGTTACCTTAAAAAAAATTTCAAAATTAGATACTCTTTCCAAACACAGTTGTAATCCCTTTCACAATTTTCTCTTTCCCGCTGCTAAATTTAGGTATGCTTTAAGACAATCGAAACGACCCTAGAAGACCCAACAGAGCTTGTGGATTTCGGCTTGCATCAAAAGGATGAGATTATATGTTTTTAATCGAGGAGTCCCGTCTGAATTTGGGATGTGGATCAGGTTTTAGAAAGCATTAGTTACCAAAGTAGAGGGATATTCATGTATAACATCCTTACAGATATCTCAGACATTGCTTCACTTCCAGTGAGCCTGTTCAGTACCCCGGTGAAGTTATCTGGCCCCTTTTATTGAATTTCCTTTCACTACTTCAGAATATCTTTATGCATTTAAATGATGAGATGAGGGAAATCATTTCTAAATTTCCTTTCATCGTCTCTTGGACTAGGTGGGGGCAATCATTTTTGAATTTCCTTTCACCATCTGTCTTATAATTTATTCTTTGAGCACGAAGATGGGGGAAATCAGTTTGTATCAGGGATGATATCTGTGTAATATTTTGCATTAGAGGTCTGTCAACTTACTTTGATTACTTGGTACCAACCTTCCCTTGACCTTCATGACATCTATGTTTTTTGGGAGAAAAGGAAAATATTTTTTTAAGGGCATCCCATTGGAGCAAGCTTTAATCCTCCGATGCTGTTGAAAAATATAGGAAAGTTGGGATCGCTCTAAATGTTCCTTCACTTAGCAGGGCATCAAGTAGTTGTGAAGACTCGCTTTCCTATCAAGATCTGTTTCGAAACTCATGAGATTTAAAACGAAAAACTTTTATCCCTTCATAATGACACAAGAAGACGGCGACTGGCTAAAAGTTAGACCCGAAGATAGACATGATACCAGGTAGTGATTCATTTACCGAAAATACAGGAGCTCAAACAGTTCGAGACTGACTCTTGTAGATATATTTGGGGATAGTTCATTTTGATCGACCGTTTTTAGATTTAGTGTATCACTATTTTCAATAAAAAATTATCGAGCCAAGAAACAATCCTGTTATCTAACATTTTAGCCAACATTGCAGTTTGAATGACGTTACCTCGGTTTTCTTTAACAGTCTTTCATAACATATGTTTTTGAGAAAGTCCTTTTTCCTTTTAATTTCACTTTCTTTGCACAATAGGAAACTATTTTAGGTATCACCTATTTTATGTCGATCCATTTCTGACATCGACCTGTAAATTACCTTTCCTGCTAGTTTTCGTATGCAGCTGGGCTCCTGTAAAAGAAAATATGAATCTTAATTGGAAATGTGTAGGGAGTTTATGAATAAAAACCAAAAATCAAAAGCAAATGTTTAAATGAAAATATATGTATGTACAAAGCATACATAATGAAATTTATTTATTTACGATTTTTATTTTGTTTTTTAATCTGGAAACTGTCACATCATGTAATGCTTTAGATACCTCTCGTTGACAGGGGCGCTGAGGAATTCTCCGTCTATATTTTCCATAAGGAAGGAGTTTTTCCCTTCCGAAGCTGAGACCCTGAATGGTCCATACCAGAGTTGGTCAAATTTACCATGCTTCACGGTTTCCTCTTTTCTTGCATCCCATATTAGTACTAAATCACCTGGAAGGAATTCCCTGTCCTTCTCCTTAAGGTCGAACAATGCTTTCATATCATCTTGGTACTTCTGCATATTTTCATCAACTTCAACTCTATGTTGTTGAACCTCAATCAGTTGGTTAATTCTCCTAGTTACATGATTGGGTTCTTCGTTTTGATCCTGCCATAACTTCATCATGGGTAGTGTTAGCACCCTGTAATTTGCCTAAGGCTGCTGAGACAAACACAGGGGTAACCTCGAACCGCTTCGAGTCTTGGATCTAGCCCTCCAAGACTCAGAGAGGGATCTCTCTTTTATATTTAACTTTGTTTGCGATGGGATTGGGTTTTAGGCTAGCTATAAAGTATAGGGTTTTGATTTTGATTTTTAAATGGTCAGTTTTGGACAGCAAGGAGGGCCATTGGGCAAATGGGGTCTGCGTTTTGAAAAAGGTGATTAAATTCTCAGGTATGGACACAACTCTTTCACAAGGCAAGGTAGAAGCAATACTAGATCGTATAGAGGGTTGATGGCGTCAGTTTGAGGAAGGAAATAGGTGAGGAAAAAGACAGGCAAAGGAGCACTTAAGAATCCCTAAGCTAGCCTTTTAGAAGATCAATATAAAGATTATCAGAAGCTGAAAGGCAGAGTATCTGATAATAAATTATGCCCCTCCTACTCTCCTCCTGATAATAAGAAATGAAAAAAGGGAAAAATATGACAGTGAAATCGTTTAACAAAGAGAAAACTCCACCAATATCACTACACAAGAATCCTGTAGAAGAAACAGGCACATCATTGATCATTCATTAAAAAAAAATACAGAGACATTCTCTGGTTTAAAACACATCCCTCAGCTCCAGCAAATAAAAGATAAAAGTTACAGGACTGGACCTCTCACACAGGTCGAGCCTATAATCAGAATAACATCTACTGCTGAAACATACTCTAACCAAAATGGAAAACATTCCACAGGTCGAGCCCTCTAATGTCAGCCCTAGTCGAACCCTTCTTAAGTTTTTTACATCACTATAAATAAGAAAAACAAGCCTCAACCCTTCAAGACTCGGGCCCTACCTCTGCAGTCTAAGAATAGTAAACAGTTACAAAATAAACACTTGTCAGCTGCTTCCTCAAACAAATCGAATAGCTAACTGAATGGAAACTGGATTCGGTATCCGCTGCTCGACATCTGGAGTTGTTGAGGTTTGCTGGCAACTAAGTCGAATCTTCTTAGATAGGAATGCTTTGCCACCTGTAGATTGTCTCCAACAATAAACTGATTGAAGACTGAATGTGGTGACTGTTTTCTTTGACATCTGGAACAGGTTGGAGGGGGTTTAAAATTCGCTGGCAAAAAGACTGTGACAGCACCAAACGCTAATGAAGGAAACAATTCGTGAATGGTGGAGGTTGTTTGGAGTATACTGCCAGCTGGGGGATTAATTTTCTAACCACTGCCTGGAAAATAGGAACCTCTACCACCTCCCTGTAACTACTGCTTAAACGCTGGTTTACTTCGCCACCTATTATGCATTAGGAAATTAATGACCAGTGTGATGGATTAACAGCTGTATACCGAGCCCACTATTTGTTTATCGCCAGATATCTCGTGCTTCTTCATAACCCTTGTACGTGTTCCCCCTGCAACATTCGGTAAGACCTCTTCAATAAAATTGATGTAGATGAGGGCTCTGTCTTTGAATTGCGTTCCACCTCCAGGAAATACAAGTAGCTTGCCAGAGATTATAACCCAATCCTGAGATTTTTTGTATTCAACAAGTTTGGCGTGGGGAAACATTCTTTAACCAGATCGTGTCCCTGCTTTTAGGCCAAAGAATGTGTGATCTGTAACCCTCAGGAAGAGGAAGAGGGCATCTCAGTACGTCCACTTTGGAAGGGCAATGCCTCTCTCTGTGGATCTATGTGCCTACAAGATCGTAGCTGTTTTATAGCCTTGACATTGTCAAGATATATGACGAAGTCGACAGCTCCATTCCATAAACAAAGCAACCAGTTTAACTCCAGATCATCTTGCCTTCTAAAAACGATTGACTTATTCCCTTGTTTCCTTACGTATTCCATAACCATTTTCTTTGAATTTTGCTTTCGTGTGCTCTCCACTACGCAACTAGATCAAAAATGGGATGGCACACTTGAGCCTCGTTATTTGCAGAAGACGATGCTGTACATTTTGCAGAACTATCCCATTCCACTGGCCATGATCTCCACCTGTTTTTCCCGTTAATAAAAAGAAAACCACATTTGCTTCTACAACATCATCTATTATTGAGCTTTCTGTGTCAAATATAATTCACGATCCAAACATGAAACAATATCACTTTGAATCATCAAACAAAGGTTGATAAGACTCTCATGTCGTTCTTCCTTGGAGCCTTCAATTAATTATGCTCTTAATAGATTGCCCCAATCTGCAAAAGCTCGAGCCTCAACAATGGAATTTGTGATGTATAGCTAGTTTCTTTGCAAAACCAATTGAAGGTCGGTTGATTTAGAGACGAGTCAACTCGCCGGGAACTTGGACTCTAGTTCTGTAGAAATAGATTGAAAATCCAACAATTCCTTCAACTAATTAACGGTCTTCTCCATGGCCTCTTGTGCATTCTAAGTCAGGCTCTTGTTGCAACTAATGATAATGAGCATTAACCTATCTTTCATCCTTTTCGTATTTGTTTCGTCATCCCTGTCTTCACTTATAGAAGAAACAAAGACTTCCCATTCTCACATGTAAAAACAAAACCAATGGCGGCACTAGCAGATATTATTTATAAAATCTTTGTCCCAAACTATTTCACTCGGGTGGATCTGGCAGCTGGCTTCTGAAGGCCGTTTTTATTCGGCTTGCATATCTTCCATATAGGATCGAGCATAAGCGGTGGTCACCATCCCAACGATCTTCATAAAACATACTTCTGCATTGTCACAAATGAAACTGAGGACCTGATGCTCTCTCCTTGACACCTGCAAATCTCAATAAATAACACTTTCAACACCTGCACTTCCATAACACTTTCATAACCTTCCATGCACGCGTTCTCCTCGTGTTGGACACCTTTAAACCTTTTCAACAACTGACGTGGGGTTTCAAAATTGAGTTTTATATATTTTTTGATCTTCTGCAGGGGATATCCCACATGCATGTGGCAGACTCAACTTTTAGCATTTGAATAAACCAGCGTTTGAATAAACCAATAGTTCAATGTTATGTCAAGTGATGAGCCCGAGGCTTGGGCTTTGGGGTTGGCGTTGACTTTGGTTTGTGTTTTCTGCAGGTGTATTGGACGATGCTTATACCTTGGTGTTGTTGAGTTTTAGGAGGTTGGCCTGAGGCCAATGTATTTTTGCCAAAACTTTTGTCAAAATATCTGGATAAACCTAACTAAACCCTGCACACAGGCCGAGGGAAAATTTTTGCTCATTTATCCATAAAACTTCTGCATGAATGCAAAGGCCGAGGGGCCGTTTTTAATTTTTCGCCAACTTCACCAAATTTCGGCGAACAAACCAACTTTGTCTTTGCCCACCAGCGTTAAAATTTTACCACTTTGAACCAATCCACTATTCTTTTTGCAAAATGAGAAATAAATTTTTCAATAAACAATAGATACAGATAATCAATAACATCCAAGTCATAAGATGATTCCCATAAATTATGGGGTGATAACAGGTAGCACTAGGTTTATAGGTAGAACAACATATGTCCCATAGACCATTTGAAATGGCGAAATGTCGATAGAACTTTTAGTGCTGATGAGGTTTGCCCATAATGCGTATTTTAAGTGCACATGCTAAGACCTTTTATTTTCATCCAGTACTTTCTTGATTATGTTCACCGGGATCTTGTTAGATGATTCGGCCAATCCGTTCCCCTGGGGGTAATATGCAGTGGAATGGCCGAGGACAATGTTATACTTCTGACAGAAGTTGATCATAGACATAGATTTAAAGGCCTGGGCATTGTCGGTAACTATCTTTCGGGGACAACCGAATCTTGAAAAAATATTGTCTTCCAAGAAATCAATCACCACCGAGTTTGTTTCCCTTTTGGTTGGAATGGCTTCCACCCACTTAGTAAAATAATCTGTAGTTGTTAAGATCCACTTATGTTGAGCACTGGAATGAGAATTAATATCCCCTATGAAGTCTAAACCCCATTGTTGAAATGGAGCTTCAACTTTGACTGGAACGAGTGGCAGTGCAAGGAGCTTCTGTTTACCAGCGAATATTTGACAAGGGTTGCAAGAATGCACCTTGGCATTGACGTCCGAAAAGAGTCTTGGCTAGTAATATCCATCCCTCAAGATTTTGTAGGTTGTAGCTCTCCATGCGTGATGCCCCCCACAGACTCCCTTATGAAATTCATCTATAACCCGCTGGGTTTCTGATTCTACTAAACAGACTAGCAGAAACCCGAGTGGATCCTTCCAATATAGTTGGCTTTCGGATATACAATATTTAACTGCATGGATTTTTAAGGTTCTGCATTTATATGGTGATAGTTCATCTGGGCATTTTAGGTTCAACAAGAAAAACACTATGTCTCTGTACCAGCCCAATGATAATAACTTCTCTTCGATATGGTTTGGACTCGTTCCTTGATCTGGTTCATTTAGGTCTGTGTCTTCATCGCTTCCCTGCAGGCAATTTATATCAAGAGCCATGAGATTTGATTCAGCTAAGAGTCTGGCTAGGCCTTGCCCTTTTATCAATTTGGTCGGTTTAACTTCCAAATTGAATTCTTGGATTTTAGCAAGCCATCGCCCTCTTTTTCCATCACTGTCTGGCTGTACCAATATATCTTTCACAAAACTGGTAGGCACGTACGCAATAATTTTCGAATGTAGTACATAAGTTATGAATGCATTTAGCGCTTTTACCATTGCATACGCTTGTTTTTCTATTATGTCATACTTCAGTTCTGCATCTCTAAGGCTCTTGCTTAAAAACGCGATCGGTCGTTCGAATGCTTCGTCATCCTTTTGTAGGAGCACCGCGGCGATAGTATGTTCAGAAGCAAACGAGAAGATAAGAAAATCTTTCAGATAATCTGGGCTTGCTAACACATGCGCCTCGCTTATGACTTTTTTAATATGCGCGAACGATGCTCTGGCTTCAGTCATCCAATTTACTTCGCTATCTTTCTTCAACATTCCCGTGATCAATTTGACAATCTCAGCGAAATTGGGGATAAATCTTCGTAAAAAAATTATAGTTCCTAACAATGATTGAATCTCTTTTACATTTTTGGGAATATTTATAGTATTTATTGCTTCAATCCTCTTAGGATCAATCCTGATCCCATCTCTAGATACGATATGGCCCAGAAGTTTACCTTCTCACATAGCGAAATGTGATTTCTTTGGGTTCAGAGATAGACCAAACCTGCGGCAATCTTCGAAAGTCCGTTTCAGATGGATCAAGTGTTCTTCAATGGTTTTAGAAAAAACCGTCAAATCATCGAGGTAAATGACTACGAACTTGTCTCTTTCTCCTACGAAATCAATGTCCATAGCGCGCTGGAATGTAGCCCTTGCATTCATCAAACCAAATGGCATTTTGTCATACATAAATGTACCCCGTGGCGTGGTGAAAGCAGTCTTTTCCCTGTCTTGTTCATTCATGGCGATTTGGTTATAACCAGAGAACCCATCTATCATAGACATTCAGTTTGATCCAACTACTTTCTCTAGTTCATGGTCCATCTTGGGCAGCGGGTAATTATCTTTGAGAGACGACTTGTTTAAGTTTCAGAAATCCACACACAGTCTGATTTCCTCGTTCTTTTTCCTGACTGGGACTAGGTTAGCTACCCAATCCGAGTATCTCAGAGGTACGATTATTTTCACGTCCAAGAGTTTTTTAACTTCTTTTTCTATCACAGGTAACAGAATGGGGTTAATTTGTCTAAGCTTTTGCCTAAACGGTTTGACCCCAGGCTTCAAAGGTATCTTGTGATCAATAATGGAAGTGTCATACGTTTTCAATTCATCATAGGACTAGGTGAAAACATCTTTATATTGTCTGAGCAGGTCTTTATACTTGAATTTTGCTTTGGGAGGGAGGAACTTGGATATTTTTACTACGCGGGATTCTTCTTCAGTTCCTATATCACAGTACTCCACTTCTTCTGGTTGGGGCTGAAAAGTGGATTTTACAGGTACATCATTCTGATCAAAAATCCTTTCCAGCAAAATCAATCCTTTCAGAATCGGATTGCTTTTAAGGACCAGCATACGATGATCCGTAATTTTTTCTCCGAAGGTTTCAGGGTCTTCCCCTTCTTGCATGATCCACATTGAGTCATTTTGATTTTCTTGGCCAGCATGAGTTTTAGAGAATTCGCCTACTGCTGCAAGGAATTTCTTAATTTGTTCGTCATCTTCAAAGACTTGCCAGTGTCAGATATTGTCTGGTATGGAGGGTTTGTATCTAATTTCAATGTGATACTTCAGTTTGAAGGTCATGGGGGGAGAGAAGGTTGAAGCTGCCTTTTCCAATGCATCAGCATGTAGATTCTCAGCGCGAGGGATAAAATGGACTTTCACGGATGAGAAAAAAATTTCCATGAGATCCCAAGCACAATTTCTATACGCTCTTAGCCTGGGATGCCTGGCTAGGTACTGACGGTTTACTTGTTTGACTATTAATTCTGCATCACCATATACTTCCAAGTTTCTTATATTTATCTTTTTGGCAGCCTCTAATCCTAATATCAATGCTTCATATTCGCATACGTTATTAGTGTAATCTATGTCCCACTGCAAACGGTAAGAGAAAGGAACAATGAACTTACCTTCATGCGCCACTAAAATCACTCCAGGACCTGCCCCTTCAGAAGATAAAGCACCGTCAAAATACATTTTCCAGACACCAGTACTACACAGATCTTCTGTCATGAGGTTTAACTCTTCTTTCTTTGTGTTGATTTCCTCTGGACAACCATCCAGGCCATCATCAAAAGACAAGATGCAATTTCCTAGATCTTGATCTGCAATGTAAATAGGGAAATTGTTTGGGTTTTGAGGGTCACTGACCGTACATTCTAATCTTGTTTCTCTATACAACTGAGTGAACTAACCACTGAACACAGGAATTGTGGCATAATTCATGTCCAATTGTAGAGAACCCCCCAACTTGGCTCCCCATGACTTGGATAACAGCATGTCGTACTTAGGGGGAATATCTGCGATAAGCACATCCATCAGGATACTCTTAACCGAGACCTACGCCAGGGTAACTACCAGATCTTTTATCATCCCCATACATTTAACCTTCCTCGAGTCAAAAGAGTAAATATTTCCATAAGGTCTTGTGATCTGGAGCCACATCTTCTCCATTATAATCTTGGGCATAACATTATGGGAAGCTCTGGAGTCTAACATACAATTATGCAGCAACTGATCATATACGTTCAGAGTGATATAAAAGGGAGCGATGTTGTCTTTGGACCCTTCAAAATGGGGACCAAAAGTGATATTAGGTCTATCATCTTCCAAGTTTATAACATCAGACTGGCTTTCTAGTTCGGAGACACCTATCATTTTGGTAATTTTCTTGTGATAAACAGGGTTTTTCGCTAATTCCACCAAAGGGATTGGTATCTTAATTTTGTTTAACTCATTTTCAGAACTGAAAGCTTCGCTCACCTTGTTTGTTTCTCTGGTTGAGACTTCCAAATTCTTCCTTTCTGACCTATTTGTCTGGACAACTTTATCATTGATGGTCCTAGTTGAAGATGTAGCTTTATTTACGGGTTCGGTTTCCTGTGTTTGAGTTTCAACTTTTTCCACCTCGGACTCTTGAGTGCTTACTACTTTAGTTTTTTCATTGGGTGATAAGTTATGGTCCGAAGGAGGCTTGTAAGATTGACCTCACTGAAGGATTTTCTTGGGTTGAGTCATTGAGGTGGGCTTACTCTTAGATCTCAAGTTGTACTTTGGTTGAAAATCAGTCATCATCACCTCAGTTTCTGGTTGAGACTCACAAATATCAGTCTGATCACCCTCTTCACTCTCATTTGATGGTTTTGGCATATTTAGAGACTTTTCATAGTCTTCGCAAGTCAGATATGGTTGAGTACAGTCATCACCGAAGTTTGTGACATCATTATCTGAGTCCTCGAAGTCTTGAAAATCGTTAGCTCCTATAAAATTTTCATTCTTTAAGGGAGCTTGTATTTTTTGATCTTCATTTTTTATTTGTCTTTGTTGGTTCGGGGGGTTTGGGTTCCTCTTGAACTCTTTTCTGGGGTAAGAGTCAGCCTTAGCCTATTCGAGTTCCATTCAGGATATTTTGTTTGACAACTCTTTAATCACTCTATCCATATCGTCCACCCTATCATCTGAGGATCTATTGGACCCTGAGGGACCTGCTTGTTCTCTAAAGTGCTTGGTCTCTTGGTTTCCAGTCTCTAATCTATCTTTAAGCTTACCCGAACCCATCATATTAGACTCTATTTCTACCACATCATCCTGCATTTAGTTTAAGGTGGCTCCCCTTCTCTCTCGCAGAAGGAGTGCAAAATCAGGATCGAAAGCTCCGGCGAAAGTCACTTTGGCCACAGGTTTTGATGGTTTAACCTCAACTAGGATTTTATTGTACAGTTTTTTGAATCTCTGAATGAATTCCATGACTGTTTCTGAGTTCTTTTTCTTTAAATACCCGAATTGGGTCAAATAATAGAGATGGTCTTTTCTCTCGCCCCATTGCCTGATGAAAACATCTTCCAAAGCGTCATATGACAAGATAGAAGATGCGGGTAGGCTCTGAAACCAAGTTCGGACCTGGCCTTCAAAATTTTGGACAAGGAGTCTTGAATATACATCCTCGTGCTCGATACCAAAGATATCTGCAAATTGGTCGAAAAAATTAATATGTTCGGCAGCGGTCAGATCCCCCTCCCCGGTGAATTTCGATAAATTCTTTATATAATTTTCTGGAAGATTGTGCAGGGGGACGGACAATACTAACGAAGCGTATCTGGATGCAAATTTTGCAAAGACTCTGGGAGGGGGAGCAGGCCCTTGGCCTCCACCTCCTCCTGGAGGGGCTCCTCCCCCTCCCCCTCCGATAAACCATCCTCCTCCTCCTATAAACCCTCCACCTCCTCCTCCGGTAGCTGTCATTATTGTTTGTGGGAAGTTATAAAGGGGGTTTTGGAAAATTAAAAGGGAATCTTTATTTTCTTCACGGAGAGGAAAATCTAATGAGGAAAGATAAGGAACGTGAGTAGTCGGTTCCTCGGATTTGCAAGAGCCGAAATCGGGAAAACCGACGGGTGTGAGAAACGAGTGTGTAACACACTCTTCAGAATTTGGTGAAGTCGAGAAATTCAACTGAAGATAGGATGGTATTTTAACAGCCAACAAACCTTCAAGAGGGCCCTTTCCCCTCTGTACTAAGGGGATTGTTGGATGAATCTCACTCCTAATTTCGAAGAAGATTGGCGTTGAATGTTTACCGTCAAAGCGAGGACTAAGTGAAGTCGAGGGTTTGGAAGGACTCTCAACCTTCAGTGATGGGATTTCAAGTTGGTAAACTGTAGCGGTTGGCTTAAAAGAGCCTCTCGTCTTTAGAATTTTTTTGGGATCAGTAACGGGCGTAATTTGCTCACCATCCGGGTTTTGTCTGGTATTCCTTCGACCAAATGCCAGTTTATTTCTTCGTGGAGTCTCCAAGTGAAAGATAAAAATCCTTAAAAGGTGTGTACTCTTTGTTCACTATCAAAGGGTAACACTTTCAACGAAAAACAAATTTCATTTTCCCAGGGAAAAATATTTCTTAACTTCGTTCCCCGGCAACGGCGCCAGAAAGATGTTGTTCCTGAGTCTGTACTTAAGGCTTAAAAGTACAGTGTCAAGGCATCCAAAAGTGGTTTAAAGATAGAGAAGGGACAGACGTCAACCTTCGAAGAATGAAACTAAGGAAGATTTCTTCATTGGCGTTGACTGGATTCCAACTGTTCCTGGATAGTTGTGTCTCGTTCAATGGCTGCCCATGATTTTTCAAGTTCAGCCCGGTTAGTTGTCATTTTAAGGATGTTGTCGAAGAGGTTTAAGGTGATGTGTCTTTGGTTCAATATTCTGGGTTCAACGTTAGGTTGAGTTGGTACAGGAACTGTCATGGGGGAACAGTAAAGGTAGGAAAGACTTTAAGAAAGGTTAAGTGTTGTCTCAGTTTGGTCTTATAAAAGAGAACTTACGGTTGCAGAAATAAAATATGGATACAAATCTAAGGCTCGTTCCCATAACTGTATTATATTTTAATAAAAAGTGTGAGGTGGGAGAAAAACATTGAGCCATTTACAGTGTAAGGTTCCTACCAGGGGAAAATCTCACGACATAAACGGGAGAGGAAAATATGTAAGAAAATAACCAATGTAACAAAGAATATATGTAGAATTCTGAAAATGTAGATTGGTCTTACATCACTGATAGCTGGTGCAGAGGAAAGACAATAAACAATTACAGAAAACCCAAATGCATTCGTTATAGTAGTGGTCGTACTAAAGTATAGTGAAGCACATCAATTATGAATATGAATTGAAATGGAAAAATGAGAAACAAGGAAGAAAACTTGTAATACAATAGTGATGGAATTGAGAATATCCAGATCTTCTTGTATTAACTCTCAATGTAAAACTCTATTACAAACGACTCAAAAAGGTCCATCCTTGTTTATTTATTTCAGGGATATATTTATACAATTTTTTACAAAGCAGGTAGAATCTCAATAGTCACAAAATTTCGGTTATGACAGAGAAAAGAGAAATCGCTCCATTTCTCCTACTCTGTCTTCACTTGGTGCCAGGTGTTTGTCGTCACGCAGACTCAGTGCAGGCGATACATCTTTCCAGTAGCTGGGATATCAGCCATGATGGTTTTGCTTGACAGCTGGCCTCGATGAAGTAACATTCTCGGGCTAATTGTTGTAGCTTGTCCTCCATTTGTGCGTCGATGATGTCGAGGGAACTTAGTTGCGTGCTGGGTTTGATCATGTACTTATCAACTTGGACTATGTCCACCATATTCATTTGGGAGATATCAGCCGAATATCTTTCTTCCTTATCTTTCAGATCAAGTGAGATATGTTCCACATTCATTTGCATCAACACTTCAACATTGCCTCCGCTGTCAATGCCCAGTAGCTCACTATCTATAGAATTAAAGGCTTCTTCTAGGGAATTGGTTCTCTTTTGGGCTTGCTCCTTTCCCGTGGAGATGGTGTGCTCCCATTCCTTCAACAGAATATTTCCTCGGGTTTGCTCTGAAATGGTGAACCTGGGAGTACCCGCTGAAACCCGGTTGTTCGTGGCTATTACCGCCTCCTGGAAGGCGACCCAAGCCACTCCTCCATCCCTTTCTCTGACCGATAAGTTCTCAGAAAACTGATTGATCAACAGACAATTTTCACGGATCGCTCCCACCTTGGCGAGAAAATTCTACTGTGCCGAAGAGATTCTTCTCCGAATCTCGATCACTTGGGATTTGAATATCTCGATGTCTATCATTTTTCTCTCGGCGATTTCTACCCGAGCCTGCAGCTGTTCAATCAAACTCTTATGTTGGATCGCCTGTGTCCGACCATCCTAGACCACCAACTGTACTTGCTCAAGCTTATCTTTGAGCACCTCTATTTCATTTTTGTTGGCAAATCTAGCCTGTTCTATTTCCACGCTCACCTGGCCTTTAGAATTTTCTGTGGCCAAGGCCAATCTGACTTCAAGAGTCCTGATCAGGCAATTTTTATTTTAAGTTGGTTCTTTAAAAGTCTGATTGAGAATTGATTCACTGAGGCATACGCTCCTAGCGTCCCTGCGATTTCAGTGGCGAATTGCTCATTCTTTTTATTTTTTCCGTCAGTCGTGACTTTGTACTTTTTAGCAGTCAACTCTCCTTCCTGGTAAAATTCCCTTCTTACTACCGCTTTTCTCTTTTTATCAAATAAAAACTCATTTGGAGGGAGTTCTTCTGCTCTTATGGTCCTCAGCTCCTCATTGAATATCCATCCTTCTTCGATAGTCCTAGGTGTTGATTGCAAAGGAGTGACAGAGGTGATGGGTTCCCCGGTCTGTTTCGCCAATTTTCTTGGGGTGTCGACCGGGTTCTGCTTCTTTGGCGGTTCTGGGGTCTTTATCTCGGTCTTCAGATTCTATTTCTTTGGAGGGTCCAAAGTCTTTACCTCTGCTTCGGGATTCTTCGTTTGTTCCTCCTCGTCCTGGTGTTTTCCTGGGTCAGGAGTTGCATCTTTAGAACCTTTAGCATCCTTATGTTTTGTCTCTAAAATACCTGGACCTTCACCTTGCAATACAGCGGGGAGGCAGCTACGTCTGTATTCCTGGAATTTCAGTACCTCGGCTCTATCCTCGGGTGCAAAGGATTGGATCTGGGCCAGAATTTCTTCATAGGACCTCGCTCCTCGGAAAATGTCATCCGAGGGCGAATTTTCATGCTCAAATCTTTTGAGCCCACAACTAGCTAAATGGTTTCTCACGAATCTCTATGGATCGTGCTTCTTGTACTCGATGGAGACCAAATTTAGGTCTTCCAGGGCTGCAGCCTCGGCTTTGGCATGCCCAAAATCTAATAAAGAATAAGAATTCAACCGAATGGGAAAAAATGGCCATACCTTCTTTGAGTACCCTTTGATCTCTTTACTTACACCGCCAATTACCATCTATCGGGCGACCTCGCGACAAGCCAACTTGTCAGGAATGAACAATGGCAACGCATGAGGGGCAACAGAAGCCCCGAAAAATCTGAAGTACGAAAACTCTGCCTCCACATACCAGTCCTCTATCCTGCTCATATTTGTTGCAATGTTGTCCGAGATACGGGGTGGTGGGTGACCAAAAATGGTGATATGCAGGAGCACCATCAACCAGTTAAAAATTTCATATGCGAAACTTTCTTCTTTATTTTCCCATAGTTTTTCATGATATACATGTATGGGTTTGTCTTCGGCTGAAGTCCAACCCTAGATCATTAATGGAAATGGTGTCATGGAAAATATTGCGTCCATAATATATGCGGACATGAAGAATGAGGACGGCCTCCCATTTTCCTTCTGCTCCCGGTACTCTGTGACCCGGTTGGCCAAACTATCTGAAAGCATCTTTGGCCAATTGAAAGAGCAACCTTCTGTGACCCTAAACATTAGAGGCACCCATGCAAGGGAAAAATGCAATGTGTCCTCTCTCCCATATAACTGAAACGTCATCATGAGCACATATTTATATTGTGGTTCCAACGAAGCGATTGAATAAACATTGTGGTCATTAGCTCTGAACTTCATGGTGTGTGAAACCCAATCCTTTATCAAACTAGGCATGGTTTTATCATACTGTGTGCACTCCTTCTCCTTGAATTCCTCCAAGAACTCGGTGCCATATGTGTAGTCGAATGTCGTGGGTAGCTTATACATGGTTTGCAGGTGCTCGGGCCTAAAAGTTCCTATGGTAAATCTCTTCTCATCCATGATAGTCCTGATCGGTATGTCTACATGATCCAATGCCCATCGGACCATGTCATAATATGGTAGCAACCATGTCCTGGCTGCTATTCTGTGCATTATGGATTGGACGACTATCTTGTAATTGGTGTTAATATCATCTCTTTCATTGTCATTGGAGTCATCGGAATAATCGACCAATTCTGATTGAAGAACGTCTGAAACAAATGACTAGTTAGGGACTGAGTCAATACTTTGGGGCGAAGTATCGAAGACATTGTCTGAGCTTTGTCCTGCATCCTCAACATTCGCCTTTGCTGCTTTCCACGGAGCCATGGCTGAAGCTTGAGTTTTAGCTCTTCTGCGATAGAACTGCGTATACATACAGAAGCTAGTTTACTCAGAAGTGATGAGCTCTGTGTGCTATGAAAATGCATTTGTTACAATGAATTGCAGCTCTTACATATATTTGAAAAATCGGTACCTTTCAAAACTAGCCTGTCCAATCATATTTAGAAATAAATTGTCGCCTTAAAAACCGATCTTATATTCATAGATTTACCCTATTCCCCATTAATGTCATAAATTTTGGCAGTTTAAAAGTCAGTTGACATATGGAGTGAAAAGGCTTCCTCAAGAATCGTGAAAGCATCGAAACGCGGGATGTGTCTGATTCATCTTAATTACCCCAATCTCGCCAACGGTCATTAATATCTCGCTATTAGTTATATCGGAAAATTTTCTTTAACATTTTGAGTCTCTAACTCCCGAGACTACGAAGATCAATTTAGGTTTAATTAAAGGTAATCGCGGTTTGGGACTTGATTAATTTTATAATTATCACCTTCGCCATATCGCAACTCGGAGCTTCGAAGATAAGTTTCTGGGAGATTTGTATGCCAAGTCGCGAAACCGTGAGATGGCGATAACAAGAATTAATTAAGGGGAAGATAATCTTGGATTAAGTGATTAATTAATCATGTTATAATTACATCGTGACTTCATGAGTCGGGGTTTAGAAGCTGTAACTTTTGAAAAAGATAGTGCCGAGTGGAGAAATGCCGAGAACAACCTTTACCACGGTTAGCTTTTTGCCTTTAATCCTTGACATGGGTTATCCAGAAAAGACCTCGTATTCTCGGCTCTTGGGGTTGTAAAAATAAAAATTTTGGTTTGGCGAATGCCAAGGCGCGAAACCCCGACGACGTCTAATCATGAGTTAAAATATTTTACCCTGGTTACTGCTTTGAGTGAAAAATTAAAATGACTTCGCCGTTTCGTGACTCGGGACGTGTGAATTCATGAATTATAGTATCCGACCTGCGAGATCCCGAAGTAAAACAAAAAGAGTAAACATTCTTACGAAAGGTAGGACTTGTTTCGAGAGTAGAAAATTATCGTTGCTCACGTGACAAGGTTTCAGAGGTCTCAAAATCTTGGAGGGAAAAAGAAAACCATCTTTAGATTTCAAGTATCAAAATGAAAATTGTGATAGGAAAAACAAAACAATGGCGGCTCCAACAGTTGGAACAGGGCCAGACCTAAGGTTCATCTCCAAGAGTGCACCAAAAATCCCTAACTACTGGCCCTTTCGAAAACACCTGCGAAGTAGATGCAATCTCACCCGAAGAAGTTATGAGGGGGTTGCAGGACAGAGATGTCTACAACCAAAGGTAATGTCAAGTGGATCTAACACAAGGACAACACAGCATTCATATATCACTTATCATCTTAGATCTATTCATCACACCTACTTATCAGATCTAACAAAGTAGTGCAATCTCAGTATATAAATGACAGAGATAGAATACCAATCACACACAACACAAAATATATGTGGTTCACCCTCTCTCTAGGGCTACGTCCACAAAAACTATGCTATAATATATTAAGGTAAAGCATACAGTTCTTGTATGTGCTCTTAGCTAGTAGATATTCTTTCTTCTCCTCTCGTTCTCTCCCCTCCCTGTGCCCCCAGCTGCAGGTTTGATCTTTGCACCCAGCTGAAGATATTACAATACCAGAAGGCTCTCGTACTCATCACTTCTTTCTCACACACTACTACTCACTCAATCACACACTGAAAAGAAAAAAATGATAATCATAACACCAACCCATCCCAAGTCCTTTAGACCTCTATTTATACATTACAATAGCTCACCAACATCCTTAGGCCGAAACCTAGGTGTCCAAAAACCCTAAATACCAAAACCCTAGGTGTCTAAAACCCTAGGTCAACTTGACCCGTATTTTTAGGGCTTTGCCAACCTGTCTTTCCTTCCTTCTTGCGCGGTGCTCCAAAGCATCCAATGGTGGATTTTTCTTCTTGTTGAGTTTTCCATGATCCTTCTTTCTTTCTTATTTGTCATCCTCGATCTCCTTGTCCAACGACTTACTTCGCTTCGTCATTTCTGCTCTTTTTCTCACTTCGACCCAGTAACAATCACTATGTCTTCTGTGAAGTTTGTATTCTCCCTTTTCTTCCTTGACCTTTGCTTTCTTCCATAACCAAGGTCCAATAGGCCCCCAACACTCACCTTTGACTCATCCCAAGGCACTTCAGATCTTAGATTCCTATTTTACTTCGATTCCAGACTATGCAGTGCAACCTCTACTTTCTGCTCGATGCCTCCTATTTTTCCCATGTGCAGACTGTCTTTTCTATGTCTGGTACCCAGTTTCAACTACACCTGGTACCTAGACCCTTTTTTTCATACTTTTACTGAGAGCTGCGAGGCAGTTTCTTTTCATAGTACAACTTTAGTCAGCTCCCATTCACCAAATCTTACTTCCATTCTCCATTCAACGTTTTCAATTACACAACTCCTCACTCTGTAACATAAGTGATCTCATATGGCCCTAGATAATGCGTTATGAACATCCCAGGATGTTTTATGAACTTTTTTTCATATACCAGTACTAGATCACCTTGTTTGAATGCCTTCTTCTTGATGTGCCTGTCATGATAGGCCTTCTCTCTTTCCTTCAGAACCTGCTGATGGAATCCTGCAATGAATATATCTTCCTCTAGTTCAACTAGTTGTGCAAGCCTCTCTTGAATAGTTCCTGGGTCATCCATATCTGTAAAGGCAACAATTCTTAGGCTTGGTACCAAATATTCCATTGTAACAATAGCTTCAATACCATTTACCAACTTGAAAGGGGTCTACATTGTTAGTTTCTTTCAAGTAGTTCTATAGGCCCATAATATTGTTGGTACTCTTAAATCCCAATCATCCCTGTTCACACTGCAAATATTGGTTAGTGTTGTTTCCAAAATCTTTTTGAATGCTTCAACTATCCCATTTTCTTGTGGATGGTACGGTGTGCTCTTTTGATGGTGGACTGCAAATTCTTCAGTCAGGGCTTCAACTGTCTTATTGATGAAATTTGTTCCTTGATCACTCATAAGGATCTTTAGGCATCCAAACATGGTTATGATGTCATCAAGTATGAAGTGTGCAGTTGTAGTTTCACTATAGCCCTTAACTACTCTTGCTTCGGCCCATCTGGTCAAGAACTTTGTTGTTATAATTATGTACCTTTCTCCCATATGCTTTCCTGATGGGTTTATATGTCCAATGAAGTCAATGGCCCATTTCTCAAATGCTTATAGGGTCAGTCATGGTGCCAATGGAATTCCATCTCTTCTTTATGGTTTCCCAACTCTTTGGCATACATCGGAGGCTCTGGAATAGGATTTAGCATCACTATGTAAGGTAGGATAGCTCTAAGAACCTTCTTCGAAGTTTATTTTCCTGCATAATGTCCTCCTGCGATGCCTTCATGAGATTTTGTGAGGATCAGTGGTCGTTCTACCTCCATACCACATCTTCTTAATATCTCATCAGGTCCCATTTTGTATAGATGTCCAACTATAAGTGAGAAGTATGCAACACGCACTACTAGTTGTTTCTTCTAAGGAATTGTGTACTCACTAGGTGCCATTCATGTTGATAGGAACTGGACTATCTCTGTGAAGTGGTCATCGATATTTCTAATGGCCAGTAGTTGTACATCCAGTAGTGCATCCTCCAAACTGGTCGGCTCTTCACCATGTTCCAACCTTGATAAGTGATCAGGATTTTTGTTCATTCTCCCTGGTTGTACTATGATCTCAAAATCATATTCCTGAAATAGCAGAAGCCATCTACATATCCTTCCCCCAAACATTATCTTGTTTACTAGGTATTTCAACATGGAGTGATCAATAAACATTTTAGTGGCAAAATTTCTGCAATGCATATACCATGGCTAACCCTTCTCTCTCAGTGGTGGTGTAATTAATCTCAGCAATTGATAGCTTCCTGCTAGCAAAGGCTAACAGTTGGTCAATATATCCTCCTCTAGGTTGTGCTAACACAACTCCTAAGGCAATGGAAGATGCGTCGACATGCACATGAAATTCCTTGGTCCAATCTGGGAAAACCAAAATAGGCATAGTAACCATTTTATGTTTCAGTGTGTCGAAGCTCTGTTGGCATTCTTCTATCCAACTAAACTAACAATATTTCTTCAACAGCTTCTCCATAGGCGTTTTGATATGAGCATATCCTTTAATGAACTTCATGTAATATCTTGTGTGTCCTAGCTCAAAGCGCAACTATTCGACTGAAGTAGGAGGGGGTAGATCAACTATAATGGCAATTTTGGATGGATCTACCAGCAGTCCTTACTTACATACAATATGACCTAACAACACTCCAAATGGTGAAAATAAAATGCATTTCTTCAGGTTCAGACAATTTGACACTTCCTCCATTTATCCAACATTAGCCTTAGACATTCAATATGATTCTTTAATAAACTAAAAATAGTCCAATCATCAAAATATGCTTCTAGAAATTTATGCAGAAATTCCTTGAATGCTTCGACCACCACCCTGGAAAAGATGGTTGGGGCATTCTTTAATCCAAATGGAATCACTATACATTGGTAGGATCCCCATTCTATTGTAAATGTGGTCTTATGGCGATCTTCCTTTGCAATTTGGATTTGATGGTATCTCGAGAATCCATCTGTAAAATAATATACCTCTTGGCCTCCCACATTATCTAACACATCGTCAGTGAATGGTGCAGGGAAGGGATCGTGCAAATAGGCATCATTCATCTTTTTGAGGTCTACACAAATCTTGATTTCTCTTATCTTCTTGTCTTGTACCACCATAGGGCTAATCCACTCTGACTCTTTGACAGGTTCTCCGATTCCTGCTTCCAGCATTCTGTCAATCTCAATCTTTACTTTTTCCTTATATTTAGGGTTTAGTTTGTACGGTCTTTGTTTGAATGGTCTAGTATCTGGCTTTAAAGGGATCCTCATCTCTCCCATAGGCCCTTTAATTCCCTTCATATCAGTTAACTTGGTTGGAAACATGTCTTGATATTCATGTAACTCTGTATTTTTGTCAATGGTAGCAGCATCCCAATAATCTCCAACATTTGCAAAATTTGGTGTCTGATCTATTCCAATATTGACCTTCTTAATCTTGATTGGTTGTCCAATAAATGGTAACTGAACTCTTGGTCCTTCTACATCTCTTTGGCCTTCTGTTTCTGTGACGTTCACCTTCCTCGGATCATCGTCTTCATCAACATTGATTTTGTAACAGCATTGCAGTTTCTAAAGAGGTGTAGTCCATTCATCCTCGTCTTGATCTAAAGGGAGGCTAGAGGCCTCCTCAAATCCTTTATATCTCACAATCTATAGTGCTTGATATACTAAAGGATATTGACTTTCAAATAAGAAGGTAGTTACAAAATTATGAGTCATACCTTTCCAATCTGTAGTGATGAGGCGTAGCTCTGCTTGAAGGTACCAGTTGATAGGTATTGTGTCCAGTGTCTTGATGAATTTGTGTACCTATTGTTCTTGAGGGACGTTGCTCTAGGATTCCTTATAGATTTGCACATGGTCCTTTGGGCAGCTTCGACCTGTGTATCGAACTTCTCAGCCTTCCACTAGTGCTGAGAACCGCGTTGTCATCAAGGTACGACACTGTATCCAATTTGTAATGTTACTTTTGTGCACCCCCCACCATCTTGTTGCGGTTTCTCTCAAGGCCTCATCCATTGCCAACAGTATTTTTTGCATTGGTACACTCTCTTCAAATTCCGACAAGAAGGTTTCTAAAGGATTTATACCATCAAAGGTGGGTAAGTTACTTACTATTGTGCCAATCCAACGAACTTCTCTGGTTAATCTAGCACATCTTCTTGTAGATACTTCATACATATTATTCTTCTAGTTCTCCAGTGCTTCTTCTTAATCTGATGAATATGAGCTATCACTTTGCCAGCTTAAGTTCCCATCAGATGTAGGATTAATGTAATCCCATTTTCTAGTTGTTAGCTTGTATATATTTTCTAGTGCATATGCATGGTCTTCTTCTCTGATAGGTTCTATGTACCGCTAACCTTCATCTAGATATAAAGGTGTAATGACCCTAAGGCCATCTCTTTCAAATGTCATGCGTATTTTCTTTAAATCAACCACGGTGGAATTATTGAAATCCCAATCAATTCTTAATAGCACGGGGTAAGGACAGCTATCATCAACTATTTCAATTACCTCAAAATCTGAAAACGTTCTTAATCCATCGATGTCCAAAGGGACATGCTCTACCAAAAGGTATTAGATCTTGTTGATTAGCCATCCTAAGTCTGATAAGGGAATAGATCAACTTCGGTTTTCCCATCAGTGCCCAAGTTTTCTTCATCATGACATTGACCTCCAACCCTAAGTCAAGTACTACATAATCTATCTCATACTCTCCTATTTGAGCATTCAAATGTAATTCCTTATTTGTCCTCCTCTTCTTACCGATTTGGTGTACTTCCCTATTCAGTAAAGTGTCTATCTTTCCTAGCTCATATTTTCTGATTAAATTTTGTAACTCTTGTACAATGCTTTCATCCTGAATCAACTTAATACAAGTATATAAAAATTCCATGAGCTTGCTTACCTCTTTTTCCTCTTTTGGTGAAGCAGACTAATCAAATTCCAGAGGCATTCCATATTCTCTCACTTATGGTCTTGTCTTTGATGACGAACCTCGGTCTCCTCTGAATTCTTTCCTTTCTTCCTCAAACATTTCTCTTTCTTTATTTGCATCAAACATTTGTGTCTTCTCTGTAGCTTTCCTGATTCCTGAGTCTTCGATAATATTTCCTTGGGTCAATTTGTCTTCTCCTGTAATAGAACCTCCTCTTGTTATAACAGTGACTCTAGGTTTTTCTCTATGAGGCTCAGCATATATTAGTTGCACTTGCAGGTTCTGTTGAGGTCCTCATCTTTCCTGAAGCTTAGCTAGCAACACAAGACAAACTTCTATAACAAGGTCCAACGAGTTGCAGTATGCACAAGTGGTACAAGGGTTCTGACAATCCCTTGCAAGGTGTCTTGGTTGTGTGCAGTTATAATAGATGATATGTCCTTGGCCTTGTCCCCTTCCTCTAAATCCACTGTGAGGATTGGAGTTTCCTCTCCCATGAGAGTTGTACTACATAGTGTTTCCTTCTTGATGTACTTCGCCTTGAATCTTATATATGTCTCTCGACCTTTCATGCATGAGATTGTAAGCCCTACAATCCATATCATCATGTCCTATGGACTTACAGAATGTACAGTACAAATTTGTAGGTTTCTGAACATACTTTTTCATGTATTAGCACTCACCAGGGCGATGTTTGTTTCTACATACCTCACACCAAGGTAAGGTGACTTGCTTCAAAGGGCTCAGAGATCTCGAAGCTAAGTATTCATTGAATAGGGGATAGTGTTCCTTTTCATGGCCTTATGATCTGCATCTGACACACTAGATGTCTTCTCTTTTATCTTTTCCCTTGTCTTTCTTTGTATCTTCGACCTGCAAAGACAAACTAGTTAACTGACTCAAAATCTAACTCATATCTGAGCTGGATTCTCCCATAGGGGTTGATTCTATCTTCATGGTGATCTCCAGCACCTCAAACTGTGAGGTAATCTTATGTTGCATCAGAGGGACTCTGATGTGTGGTAAGAGGGAAACAATGAACCATTCTTTGTTATGTTCGTCTGGAATCTGAAAATTCAATCGACCTCTTAAGGTTTTGAATCTTTGATCAAATTCCCAAACAGGTTTGGCCACCTTCTTCTTGATCTTTTTCATCTCTGTAATACATTGTGACTCCGAATTGGGTTTCTTGAACTCTGCAATCAGCACATTCTTAATATGATTCAATGGCTTAGGTTGTGCAAGTCCTTTAACAAGCTTCATGTACCAGCTCTGTGTGTATCCCTTAGAGTGGTACTAAACTGGGTTCTTTTGACAGCTTCGTCAGTGACATTTTTAATATTCCATATGGCTTCACATAGAAACCAATGTTGATCAGGATCTTTAGATCCATCTCCCCTAAATATAGGAAGCCTCATCTCATTTTCCATAGATATTCCTAGGGTTCCTGACTAAATATGTGGTAGACTACTATTGACAGTGCTCTAGATGCTCTGGTGACTAGGATTAGTTTGGTTGCTTAATACTACTGAGTCAACAGGAGGGATAACAGTAGTTACTTAGATGGTTTGCATAGTTTCTTAGGTTTCAAGTTCTCCCTGATGAAGCTCTTCAGCTTTTCCTTCCTTTTCCCTAGCGGGTTCTTAATGTTCTTCATCTGTTAGTTATTCCTCTTCTCCACTATAAAAACCATCCTCTCTGTAGTTCTGCCTAAACAGGTTTGCACGGTGACCTTCTTGGAACACTCTCCCACTATGTGTATGTCTATCTTTTGTGTCAATGTCGTTGTTTGAATTCTTGAACATTAGTTTTTATAACCCTAATTTGCACCATACATGCCTACCTGGCAGCAAGCCATCTCAGATCCCTTCTTTGCCAAAGAACTGTTGAACAACTCTTTAAAAAACCTATTTTATAAGGGCCCACGTGCCCTGCTCCATTACTGCATGTGTGTACACGCTAGCTAACCTAAAACAACCCGCGTGTACCTACAAAAGCACGAAAAAATGTGCAAGATACCATATATATAAAATATGCAGAACAGAAACAAAATGCTAGAAATAACAGAATAAAAATAAAATATCCAGCATAATCTTCACAATACACAGAAATGATTTACGAAATAGAAACAAAAATAGCACTTTGAATCAGATAGAAATGTTCACAGGCCTCTTCGAGGGGGCAACCTCCAATCGAGCAGTGATCTATTACAATAATATCCAAGATAGGGTTCTCATACCCTCAACTCCTATTTATACTAAAAAGAAGCATCTAGAGGAAGATCCTTCTAAAAGCGGAAGCTTCTATTAGGTCTTCTTACATCCGTCTTATTCTATTTTATTGAAAGGTCTTATTAATATTGACCTTTATTACATCTGAATACATTGATCTA
>ML804070.1:280142-294758 GCA_009831015.1 Picea engelmannii
GAGCAGTGCTCTATTACAATAATATCCAAGCTAGGGTTCTCATACCCTCGACTCCTATTTATACTAAAAAGAAGCATCTAGAGGAAGATCCTTCTAGAAGCAGAAGCTTCTATTAGGTCTTCTTACATCCGCCTTATTCTATTATATTGAAAGGTCTTATTAATATTGACCTTTATTACATCCGAATACATTGATCTACCTATGTGAGGGTTAGGACCTTAACAAAATGAAAGTTGTCGACGGAACACATAGCTTTGGGTGAGTTAACTGAATCTTTCGGCCATGCATGGCTGAGGGTTCATCCAAATACCTATCTTCTTCTAGCCTATAAAAGAAGGGTTATGGGTCCTATTTGGAGGAGGAGAATAATAGTAAAGAAAATCTACCCAATTGCACATTCCCATTGTCCCAACCCTTTAGCTATCCTTGTGCAAAGAGAGATATAGAGCAAAGAAGTTGGAGGAAATTTGAAGAGGAGCCCAGGATTAGGTTCGCGGAGCAGTGGCCAGTCTCAACATTGTAAGTTGATTCATTAAAGTTAATAATAAAGAAATGCTTTTCCCATCCCACTATATGAGTTCTTCATAGTTTAGTGAATATATGTTTGAATCTCTAACCCATTAATTTGTAGAACAAATGCATGTAGAGTTTGTTGATTGTTTTGTACGCAGGTCAGTCTTGGGAGGATAGCTGCTAACAAGCGATCAAGCATTAAGAAGGATCGACATTGAATGTCTGGAACAAGGTATGTTTGTTTAACCATGTATTTTCTTGAAATAAATGGGGATTAAGTCTCAGATGACGGTAGAAAGTAGGATTCTTTTGATCTTATCTACATGCATAATATAACCCTAAATGCTAGTTCGTAGGGAGATTTCCAACCACAACAGAATTGGTGACCATACTGGGGAAGTCTCTAGGGTTCCTAGGAATATTTTTGGGTATTTTTAAATGACTAGTTTTCTTTCCTGTTTTTTTGAAGTTTCTGCAAAGTATGAGCTAATAGATATTTTGGTCTTCCATACCAGTTATCTTTGTTTCTTTGCTTGATTGTTTTTTTTCGAGACCCATAGAAGTACACGCGGCCTGAATAAGGTCTGCACGTGTGTACCCATTCCCTACTTTCTTACAACCTGCGTGTAAATGCTAGCTAAAGAAGTAACAGTAGCATGTATGATTCCAGAAAATTTTTGAGGCAGTCATCCTCTTCCCTGTCAAAATTAGTCATTTTCAGGGGTTTTCTGGAACTCTTTCTAGTCTTGGTTGTTTCCAGTGTATATCTTAGGGTTCATCTCAGATTGGCTTGTTTTACGAATTTTTTCCTTACATTGTCTTATTTTTTCTGTTAAAGAAAGTGTTTAAGCCTTCAAGAGATCCTGGTTCTCAATATCAGTGGTCTCTTCCTGGTTTGGATTGTCTATTTTTATTTTTTTCAGAGTTTTAGAGATACATGTGGCCTGTATAAGGCCAACACGTGTGTACATGCCCTCTAGATCTACACAGCTCCCGTGCACACACTTGTTGTTGAGTTGTCAGTAGTGTGCTTGTGAAGGATAGTTTTTGTTCAGGGTGAGGCAGTCATCCTTTCCCTTGACAAGAGTTATACCTCTCAGAGTTTTTGAATCTCTATCCTAGTAGTTAGTAGCTTAGGTTTGATCTCATCCATAACTTTCTTTTTTCATTTAAAATTTTTCATCAAAATTTTCTTTAGGGTTTTTAGACAAGTGTGAGAGTCCTTTTTTAAGTTGCTAGTGTGTGATTTCTTGAAGTGATTCTTGGCGATCTGTGACTAGGCCAGAATGTTTTCTTGGTTTTTGACTTGTTGATATTTTTCCTTTTTGTTTTTTGAGCATTCAAATAAAAAAATGTATATATCTTTCATCTCTTTGTTTGGTTGAAAAGTGTTGTTTTGCATTAGTCACCAAGGACAAGTATTTGCTTTCATAAGTTATTGATAGTTTACTTAGATTGTAAGTAGCTCATAGTCGAGTGAAATTCTTCTTTGAGTTTGTTGTTCAAAAGATCTTAGAAAATTTGTTAAAAATTTGAAAAGTTGTTGAAAATTTGCATTAAGTGAAGGTTTTTGTTTCCAACTTTCTATTCATTTTTACTTTCGTCTTTCAAAAATCACTAGTTTCACTTTCATACCCTTTGAAATAAGACAAGCCATAAAATTAACGCTAAATCTAAAATTCATTAGAATTTTATGTTTGTAGGGTTAACCAACTAGTTCAGGATTAGGGCCTTGGATTAGGTTGGAGAGGAAACTCTTCAAGGCCATTAAAATCAAACATTGGAGTCTGAGTTAGGGAGTGTCCAAGTCTAGTATCATGAAAGTTATCTGCGACCCCCCTCTAACATAGGGGATAAACACGAGGTCACGTGCAGAAAGGTAGTGGAGATAACCCCTCCAAAGCTAGACCAATCGTAGTGCAGAACACATACAAAGGGCTTGTCTTGGGATTCCGTCGATTGCATTTGCCACGGAGCTTCATAGGTCTCGAATCTGTTCAAGGTCCTCAGTTGTCTTCTATACCACTTTCTCTCGATACCCTTGACAAGTTTCAGGCTCAATACCCTGCTCATTGTGGTCTACCTGACTTTAGACTGTACCCTCCTGGTAACTATTCACGCACTAGCAACCTAGTTGCCTATCTTTTTTAGGGACATACACATGTGACTGCGGGGGTATACCAGGGTACCTAGGAAAAACATCAGGCCATGTTTTGCAGAGTATACCTAGAGGGTGCTTCCGTGTTTGAGTTGCACTTGCACCAGTAAGTTTCTCTAGTGTTGGTTGTTGTAACTATTCTTCCAATTAATTTAGTCTTTGTCTGTCTTATCTTATAGGGACTTTTTTAGTGTGTGTTGTTTTTGAACGACTAGAATGCCCTAGAGTGTCTTTTATCTTCTCACACAGTGGAGGTTCATGAGCTCCATTGGTCACAAAGGCTTCTTGGCCTACCACCGGTTACACTGGAGCCACCCCCGCCACCAGTAAGGCGAAAGCTAGACCAACAAGGGTATTTTGAAGCAACCGGGTCACAAGAAATTGTGCCCGACCAACATCTGGAGGAATCGACCATTTTATACCTTGGAGTGAAATATTTTTCTCTAGTTGAAACCTCAACCACTGATCTTTCAGCACCCACCATCATACTGGTTCATCCTTACGAGTGTCAGACAATGTCACACACAGCAATGGAAACAAATGTTGTTACTCCTTTTGGGAATTCTTCAATTCCCACTATGGTTGTCACCACAGGAGAGTTTCCACCTCCTAAACCACCATCACCAGTCCAAGCCACCATGGTCTCGACTGCCTCTACATCGCACAGTGGTATGATCCCATCTCTAGTGGTGGCGATAACCCCTTTCACACCAAGTGCGACAGACCCTCCATTCTCATACAGGATGCCTAGTTCAGGTACAAGTCCTGTACTTTCCTACTCCACTTCACAGACTTCAGGTCTAGGGGTAGGGAGCTCTAACACTCCTCTGCAAGGACACATGCGGGGCACTCCTGATCCTTTTAATTCTTTCCCTTATGGGGTAGGTGATATACCTCCTTCGTCCAAATTGCTCGATGGTACGCATCAGCAATCCGTCGGGCCACCTACACATCATAGTTTACTTGGAGCGGGGATTCAAGGACCACCTTCGCATAATACGTCAGTAGGTTCGACACCATTTTCTTTTTTCGGTGCGTTTGGTAACAACGCATTTTCGTCAGCTACTTTCCCAACTGGGGGCAACCCCGGTTTCAGACAACCTATTCCTATGTAGGGTACTATTCCTACACAGGGGGCACACCCAGGAACTTCTTTCGCATCAGGGCCTTGGAATTCTTGGCAGGGATCTGTTCCCTCATCAGGAATGTCGATCTGGGTTAATTCTTTTCACAATCAATGGAACCCCAGACAAAGTACTATGCTTATCCCCACGGGACCAACATGGGACAACCCTTCCCAAAGTCCTTCGAATGTAATGCATGCCCAACCATCTATGTCCTATTTTGGAAATCAGCTGATGATGTCTCCTCACACGCAAAATCCATATGTTGGCCATGGCCATGGTTTTTACCAGAACCTAGGCCAACAACTGAACTTTTCCTGGCAACCTGGTGCCATTCAAACTCCAGGCCCCTTTTTCCTAGGTTTTCACCAACAACCCAAACTACCCTTCCTAGCAACCTTGCATTTGCCATACTTGACAAGGTTGTTGAATGACCCTATCTGTCATGATCCGCATTGGCCTCCTATGCCGACGAAGTTTCCTTCTAACATCCCAAAGTTTTAGGTCAAGCCTAACGAAGATCCAGGAGATCATGTGACTACCTTCCATCTTTGGTGCTCATCTAACTCATTGAAATATGACTCTGTACAGTTGCGATTGTTTCAACGTACTCTCATTGGGAGTGTTGTGAAATGGTACATTGAGCTCAATCGCTCAAGATACTCTTTCTTCGGTGAACTAGAAATGGATTTCCTAAACCATTTCTAGTTACCTGTGAGATACGACGTTGGCACCGAATTGTTGGTCAATTTCTCACAAACAAAAGCGGACCATATCTCTGATCACATCTGAGAATGCAGACATTGAAAGAGTTTAATTAAGGTACCAGTCCCACCAACATTCTTGCCCGAGTGGTTCCTTAAGTCTTTGGTCCCACAGTTGTCCAAAGACGTCGCGACGTTGGGATTATTTTTTGAATAAGACGCCATCATGAGACCTCAACAACTTGAGCTAATCTATTCTCAGTCTGGTTTATTATACGAGATCTTGGCAGATGTGCCACACTCAATACTTGATAAAACCAGATAGAGATCTAGACCACATGTTGATTGTATTGTTGGTTTAGCACAAACAAAGCCCGCTGAGCAATTGATGAAGTAGTTGTAGCAGTTGTCTATACAACAGACATCGTCCAGCCAAACTACTGCTTTGGTTTCTCCTCCTACCAAAACGTCGGATGTACACATAGTGCAATTGACTAATCCAAAGGCCACCCAGCAGCCTGAAGGAAAGAAAAAACAATGAAAGAAGGGTAAGGGGGATAAAAAACCTACCAATAATGTTGGCAGGGAAAACACTGAGAAACAAAAGGAAAGGTATCCATGTAACTTGTGCGTGGAAGACCACCTGACCCATCTATGTCCTCGACTTGCAAAAGCCCAAAATTTTTTGATGCAGTAACAGCCCGTTGTGTCAACCAATCCATTTCAACATGGGCAAAATGTAACCCAAGCCTCTACAAGCACTGAAGGGGGCAGCCAAGGACCCTCTCCACCTTTTAAATACCCCACATCCTTGAATGTATATATGGTAAAGGGTGATGCTTTTATATCGACTAGAGTGCATGACTATAGTAAACCAAGCACTTCTGAGAAGGGAAAAGAAGTCAAACTCCCATATCTTCCTCTACAGATTGAGAAGATGTTGGGAAAAACAATGACACGCATTCCCAAAGGCACATTCAAAAAATCTTCTCACAACCCAAACGCAAGGGTTGCCCAGAACTATTATGTTGTGGAAGATTTATCACAAACCCCTTGTGCGATGTCTGCTTTGGAGGTCCTCCAAAGCTCTCCTTTCCATAGGAAAGCCTTGTTAACCACTTTCGGATCTACCGAGACTTGTAATCCAGGTACAATCATGCTGGATACAACCGACTTAAAACCTCATCTACCTTACCACGTAGCATTTCAGATAGTAATAGCTTATCCCATGAAAATTTTTAATCGAAATATCTTCCACATGGTGGTTGATGAGGGTGCCTCGACATGCGTTATGTCATTGGCATGTTGGAAGGCCATTGGCTAGCCTATTTTGTCTCCCTCACCTACTCCCCTCACTGCTTTCGACGGTTGTTTGTTCTGACCACATGGTATCATTCCCCCTTTCCCCGTGCAGTTAGGAGGGAAGACTGTGTGTGTTGAGCTAGAAGTAGTCGACGCATCCCTCAACTATAACCTCTTGTTAGGGAGGAGTTGGACTTATGCCATGCAAGATGTGGTTACTACAGTTTTCCAAGTCTTGTTGTTTCCACACGAGGGTTGAATTGTGACCATCGACCAATTGTCTTTCTCCAGACCTGACCCTTCATTGAGGGCATCCACGGTCCCGATGATTCATAATCCTCAACCAGGCGTGGTCAACGTAGGGATTGGTTTGTGCCCATCTTTGATGGGTACCTTCGATTACCCACCCCCTCAAGGAGAAATCAAGTTTATATCCAATCACCATAAGGTTGAGATTTTTCAATTTTCGTCATTCTGCACTACTTACTTCAACGATCTATGGATACTTCCTTCCCCATCGGCCATGATGGATGGGACAGGGCACCCGAGCATGTCCATGCCCTTGTCCATAGCTGAAGTAGCGTACTCTTTAGTCCAGCAAGCTTTAGCCAACACTGATCCAACTCCTGCTCAAGAGTTCGATCCACTTCTAGAGCTTATTTGGGCTTAGGGCTCTCTCCCTGACACTAATTCATTAGAATTAGTCTTTCCCTCTTATGAATATGTAATTGAAGCAGTGACTAGTCCAGACAAACCCTGGGAAGATATTCATCACAGATCATACTTTCTCCCAGCGTTAAGAAGAATCGAAGCAGGGGAATTCACTTTGACTATGACTAGAGATAGGTCTTGTCCTATCAATCCTTTGGCTACTCATGTTGTTTATGCCGAGGATAATATGGAAAGTATCACTGAAATGGTACCTATAAATATCTCCAAAACCCATAGCGTCATAGACAATGTTTTTGTCAGAGCATACTGCTCCCCCGAGGAGATACCCAACATCGACCCGCAAAGTGTCGATCATGAGATAACTTTGTTGATTTTCAAGCTTGCTTTGAGATCCAAAAGAAACATTCAACGATATTGCATTTATGCTTTTCGATCTTGTCTAGATTAACTGAGACAAGTAACCTCTATTGGTCTTCTTTTAAGCCCTTTTCTGACCCTCTAAACGTGAAAATATTGTCGAGCGATCTTGTGGCCTTTCACGCTCATTAAACTAAAATTTGAAGTCATGTCTATCCAGCAGTAGTTTACCCCTTTTTCAGTTCGGAAGGTCAACTGTATGAATAAAGGTATACTCTATGGAACTTCAGTTCTCTAGAAGAGTACTCTCAGGTATCATTTTAACCCTTTTTCGGGCCTGAGGGACTAAAATTACAAAAAAGGAACCCCCTCGGAGTCCATAGTTAAGCTCTTTTTAGACTCCTTAAAATTGAAAAGATCGTCGAGTGACCTTATTCTTTCACACTCGTTAAACTGGTCCAGAAGAATATTCCTGACGGAGTCCGTAGTTAAGCTTTTTTCAGACTCCTTAAAAATGAAAAAATGACCGAGTGATCTTGTCTTTCTCCCACTCGTTAAAATGGTTTTGAATAGACGTCTTGTCAGTGTTAGTTTACTCCTTTTTCGAACCGACTAGACTATCTTCAAAAAAGGTACCCCAATGGAGTCTCCTTTTACGTTTTTTCAGATTCTCTAAATATGAAAAACCACCAAGTTTACCTTCTTTGGGCTCATTAAACTTACATCGAAGGACGTTACCATTGTGTGTTTTGTTAACTGTGTTTGCATACCTTATATGCCAGCCTTGTAGCACTTTACTTCTATGTCTTAACACCCTTGGCCCCCGAAGGAGTTTTCCTGAGTATCATTATTCTGAACATCAGTCTTGTCCTTGCACCTTGAACTTGTATGTTTGTAACACTCGTTCCTCCATTGTAACATAACATTCCTTTATTATTTTTTCCAAAATCATTGAAAAATACAAAAAAATCAAATATACCCCAAAAAGAGGAAGGGATAAGTATTTTCTTTATTGGCAGCATAATGAGTCACCCTTGGATAAAGCAAATCTGTCCATTTTTTCTTCAAACTATGGGATGTAATATGACCTTAGGAATTTTTTCTCGCTACATAGAGTTATGTCCTCCTCTGTTTGGTTATTCTTCCAAACATATGGAAAGTTTGTGTTGCCTCCTGCTTTGTCAACTTATGATTAATGGCATGATACCTAAGTCTCATCATTTGTCATGTTGTTGTCCAAGGGAAGTTTCTACCAAGCCTGAGTCTGCCCCTCTGCAATTTGTCTCTTGCCCTCATACCCAGCCATCATGAATGTCCAATCAAGTCTTTGTTCGAAATCAATGAAGCCTTCAGTTTGAGCATCAAGATTCTCTAGTCCATGACCGACAAGCCGTCGAAGACCTCTGGTCAGTGAAGTCGTACACTCATATTACACTCCTACCCAAGTTTTGAATATTTTGAAGTTGTTGCTCGAGCTCTGAAGACCTCATCTCTAGCCATCAGGTCGTATCAGCTTCTAGAAGATGGATACTCTATATGTATATCTTTTTTATTTCGAGATGTAGCTCCATTGTGTATTGTTCACAACTACACTTTATATAGTTATTTGACATGGATCTACAATGTATTTGATTGGTATCCATGATTCTATTCTATCCCAAGCATGGGTATGCCCAACTCGGTGAGACATTTGTTATTTGGCAGAAAACGCCTCCCAGTTCCTGGTCCATGGGCTCACTTGTTCGGCACATTAGTAAATATTGGTAATGTATTTCGGCCATCAGATGCTCTTCTGACCTCACACATTAGGGGGCATATGTTATAACCCTAATTTGCACCATACATGCTTACCTGGCATCAGGCCATCTCAGATCCATTCTTTACCAAAGCACTGCTAAACAACTCTTTAAAAAAACTCTTTTATAAGGGCCCACGTTCCCTACTCCATTACTGCACGTGTGTACACGCTAGCTGACCTAAAACATCCCATGTGTACCTACAAAAGCATGAAAAAAGGAAAGTTTACGACAGAACACACAGCTTTGGGTGAGTTAATTGAATCTTCCAGCCATGCATGGCCGAGGGTTCTTCCAAATACCTAGCTTCTTCTAGCCTATAAAAGAAGGGTTAGGGGTCCTATTTGGAGGAGGAGAATAATAGTAAAGAAACTCTACCCAATTTCACATTCCCATTGTCCCAACCCTTTAGCTATCCTTGTGCAAAGAGAGATACAGAGAAAAAAAGTTGGAGGACATTTGAAGAGGAGCCCAGGATCAGGTTCGCGGAGCAGTGGTCGGTCTCAACTTTTGTAAGTTGATTCATTAAAGTTAATAATAAAGAAATGTTTTTCCCATCCCACTATATGAGTTCTTCATAGTTTAGTGAATATATGTTTGAATCTCTAACCCATTAATCTATAGAACAAATGCATGTAGTGTTTGTTGATTGTTTTGTACGCAGGTCAGTCTTAGGAGGATAGTTGCTAAAATGTGATCAAGCATGAAGAAGGATCGACATTGAACGTCCAGAACAAGGTATGTTTGTTTAACCATGTATTTTCTTGAAATAAATGGATATTAATTCTGGGACAACGGTATAAAATAGGATTATTTCGGTCTTATCGGCATGCATAATATAACCCTAAATTCTAGTCTGTAGGGGGATTTCCCACCACAACATTAACCTTTCTAGATCTGACCAATCTACTGTATCTTCAATATGTTCTTCTCATGCAATAGCATCTTGAGTCTCAACTTCAGGAATTGTAAAAATTTTCCTCTAGGTCCCTTGAAGAAGTATCTCTCAGCTTGGTTGTATGATTTTACTCTGTCAACAACAAACTCTGTGGTGTACCCTCCAATGGTGCTATCAAACTAGTGATCTACTACTCGTGATACGAAGTTATCAACTCTTTTGACCTTCTTGATCAACTCTGATTTACAAACCATAGGAGGTGTAGATCAGATCTCGAACTAGGTCTCTGCTAATCTAGCTAGCCACTCATACAGTGCCTGATGGATTCCCCCAAATAAAATTTTGTGTATATCAGTGAAGATATATTTCTCCAACCAATCCTCTGTACTAAGATTAGGGTTCTTGTTCTAGGCTTCAGTGAAGTCCTTTTCTTGATCCTCTATCCACTTTTGAGTCTCTGTCTTCAATGGAAACCACCTTGACATTCCCTCAATAAGATTCCCAGCCTGGCAATGGAACCATTTTTTGGCACAGGGGAAGACCCAGGGTTCATCTCCAAGAGCGCACCAACAAGCCCTAACTATTTTCCCTTTCGGAAACACCTTCCAAGCATATGCAGTCTCACCCAAAGTAGTTATGAGGGGGTTGCAGGACAAAGATGTCTACAACTAAAGGGAATATCAAGTGGATCTAACACAAGGAAAGCACATCATTCATATATCACTTATCATCTTAGATCTATTCATCACATCTACTTATCATATCTAACGAAGTAGTGTAGTCACAGTATATAAATGACAAAGATAGAATACCAATCACACATTAACACAAAATATACGTGGTTCACCCTCTCTCTAGGGCTACATCCACAAGATTGTGCTATAATATATTAAGGTAAAGCATACAGTTCTTGTATGTGCTCTTAGCTAGCATATCTTCTTTCTTATTCTCTTGTTCTCTCCCCTCCCTATGCACCTAGATGCAAGGTTGATCTTTGCACCCAGCTGAAGATATTACAATACTAGAAGGCTCTCCTACTCAGCACTTCTTTCTCACACACTACTACTCACTTGATCACACAGCGAAAAGACAACAATAATAATCATAACACCAACCCATCCCAGGTCCTTTAGACCTCTATTTATAGATTACAATAGCTCACCAACATCCTTAGGCTGAAACCTAGGTGTCCAAAAACCCTAAATACCAAAACCCTAGGTGTCTAAAACCCTAGGTCAACTTGACCCATATTTTCAGGGCTTTGCCAGCCTGTCTTTCCTTCCTTCTCACGCGGTTCTCCAAAGCATCCAACTGTGGATTTTTCCTCTTTCTCTTTCTTGCTTATATATCATCCCCGATCTCCTCATCCAACGGATTACTTCGCTCCATATTTTCTTCTCTTTTGCTCACGTCGACCTAGTAATAGTCGCGATGTCTTCTGCAAAGTTCACATTCTCCCTTTTCTTCCTTGAACTTTGATTGCTTCCATAAACAAGGGCCAACAGGTATGCTTTCCTCATAAATGGAACATATATGTACATTGATTGATGATTCTTTGTAGCTTATGTCATGTTCTCCTACTCTAGCACCCTTTCATTGAAGAATTTGTAAAGTGTTTCAGCCATAATTTTCTCTTCTAACCTCACACTTTAGGGGGAATCTATTACACACCAAAATTTCACACTTGAGTTTCTCACCCTAAGTGTTGCAAGTGTCGCAAAGTGACGTATGCACCTTGTTAAGTGTCACATGCAATGTTGCAAGTGTTGTATGCACCTTACCTATTGTCACATTCATTTTTCTAAGTGTCACAAACCCTTGACACCATGAAAGACATTTTCCATGACCCTTAATTTTGTCTCGTCATCTTTATTTTCTCCTGCCATGAGAGGTCCCTTGGATGTGCGAGAGATTTTTTCCTCAAGAGAATCAAACTCGAGACCCAATTCTTTGTACCCTGACCTTGTCGGGGACATGCATTAAGAAGGACAAGGAGAAAAATGATTTGATACCACTGATCCAGATTTTATGAGCAGAATGAAATGAATACATATTATTATTACACTTAACATAGAAGCAGAAGGAACAATAACAAATATACAGTGAAATTGGCTTCTATTCAATAAGCAAAAAATGTTGAAACTATAAAATGTAGACTGAAAACAAGCTTGAGAAGAGATGTGACGCTTGTGCTCATTTGCAATAATATGGTTACATTGAGGCTCTCCAAACTTGTTTACAATAAACAAGAATTCCAAAACTCTATTCATCCAAAAACCTAACCCTAGGAGATGAAGAGCCAAAAGTCATGTGGGCCCCATTGGGATAAGTTAGTAAATCAACTTCTCGAGGTCATAAATTTTGCATATGATATCCTTTTTAGACGCACGATATCCCATTGGAAAGTATATCTAAGGACAACACATGTTTCCATCAGACTCTGACTTTGTCTATATTTTGACTGTGGCGATCCCAGAATTTAGGGACCCAAAAACTAGGAAAAAACTGTCAAACTGGAAAACTACCAAAATGAGCTAGCTGGAATAGCTTAGAGGCTATAGAAATCCATATGGATCACCTAGTTTATATTGGAGTAAGAAACCCATCATTTCAAGGCCAAAAACACACCTTTTTCTTGCAAAATTGACCATTTTTAGGGCATTTATGAACGGTGGCACGCCCCTCGCCATGTTGGGGGAGTGCCACTTCATGGGGTGGGACACCCCTTTCCATTTTAGGGGAGATCCACTTTATAGGATGGCACCTTGTGTTCAACTCTAGGGGAGCGCTAATCTTGTTATATGAAATCAAGTGTTCCTCCAACTCTTTCTAAGGGCTAGATCTGACTTGGATGAGGTTGTTGTGGTCGAATCCTACCCTATGGGATATATCCTAGGACATAATCCAAACTTAAGGAGCCATATCCTCAACCATATCCTTCATTTTATCATGGTGATTGTGCCTCTCAAGATTATATATTGAAGGCATTTCCAAGGTGAAGGGGGGAAGAATTTAGATATCAAACCTTTGATCTTGGGAGAAGTATCAAAATTTTGATTTCAGGGTTCATGCAAGGGATGGATGAGGAGAGCTTGGAGAAGATTTTTGCATCATCAATAATTTTGTGTAAGTTCCTTATTTGGATTTCCAATTAATGATAACTTATCATATTCCCTTCAAGTTCATGTGCTCTACATTTTCTTGTCTATTTTTGTTTCAATTTTCATAAATAGATCTACATTGTTTAATCATATAGAGTAGGAGGAAGAGTTCCTTTGCTAGTCTTTGTAGGAATTCAGTTTATTGAGAAGCTTGGATATCAAGCCTAGGGATTGGATCAACGAGGATGAACATCACAACAAGGTACACCACATTCTTCTTCTCTCCTGCTTGCTTGATTGAGTTAGATCTATAGGGATGTTAGAAACCATTTATTTACTTCTATCTTTGGACCAAATATGGGGGCCTTGGTCCAAATGGGTGCTTAGCCTATCCACAGGGTACGATTTCTCACAATAGTGCCTCCTCCATATGTGCTACAAATAGCTAGCAACCTTTCCTGAATGTTTTCTTCAGCTGCAAGGCTGAAACTTCCCTGATAGTTATTTCCCCGGGAATACCTTGAACTGTCCTCAAGTTACCTTTCTCATCCAAGCAATTAAATTCTTTATTGCAACAGTCTAGGACAGCATGATGCATGTCCAACCAATCCATACCAATTAGGCAATAATATGACCCCAAAGGTATAATATTCAAATATTATTTTGTGCTCATTCAATTCATGTCCAATGGACATGCCTTAACCATCTCATTAATTTTCCTTTTTGCTCCTATAGCTAGTTGTACCGACCAAGGTTTCCCTAGCTTGCTTGTTGTCAATTGAAATATTTCTACCATCTTAGGATCTAGATAATTATGACTAGCTCCTAAATAAATTAAAATATAAATGGGTTGGTTGTTGATCTTACCTTCCACTTCAATCATATGTGACTGAAACTCATCTTGCTTGTTATCTAGGGCTACGTATATCCTAGCAACATTTTTTCCCATGTCCTCTATTGTATCATCTTGTTGTATATTGTGAACAATCCTCACTTTTTCACCTCTGTGAGGACAATATCTGTACATATAGTCTCCCTCACAACCCAAAAACTTCATTGGTTGTTGCCTTGGTCTTTTCCCCATTGTCTTCATCATTCTGGGCTCCTTGGGAATTGGTTGTCCCTGAAAAAATATTTTTGAAGAATGGTGGTTTGGCCTCCTTCTTCCTCTACTCCATATTTTCTTTCTTCTTGTCTTCCCAATCCTTTTGGTAAGTGGGTCTTCCTCTATGTTGATCATAAAGACACTTGGATCTCCTTATAGTTTCCTCCAGTGTATTGGTATCATCATATTGTATCTTATCACTAATAAATGATGGAAGCCCACTCTAGTACCTTTGAATATTAACATGTTCATCCTTGATGGAAGAAACATACTTTAGTAGCTCTAAAAATATCCTCTCATACTCATCTATGGTCATACTTCCAAGCTTGAGTTCAAAGAACTCCTTCATTTTCCTATCATAGTAACATTTGATTAAGTATTTATTTTGAAAATACCTCTTGAACTCCCTCCAAGTAACATTTCTCTTGACAATGTGTTGTACTTGTACAAACTGGCCCCACCACATTGATATTTTTCCCTTGAGTTGTTATATGGAAATTCTCTCTTCTTCCTATGAAGAGTAATTATGTAAACGAAAGTACTTTATCATTCCCAACAACCAAGTCTCTGCATCCTCATCCTTCTTATGCTCACCATCAAAAGTAGAAGGTTTAATCTTATTCATTTATCCTTTTAGCTTATCCACCCTAGACCTCCTCCGATGCTTCCTGACAGGAGATGGGATTGAACTACTATGCACTCTCCCACCTGAATGTCTTGGAGAGTGATGGTGATTCCTATCAACACTTCCTTTTTTTCTTCTCTCATCATGGGACCTATGTCTCCTTGATTTGCTTGACGCATTCTCCTTATCCATATTTTTCTCAATTTTGTCCAAGCTTTGTAGCAACTTTGTCACACACCCTAAATTTCAATCAATATATAT
>ML804070.1:301653-325117 GCA_009831015.1 Picea engelmannii
ATCGACACTATAATATTGTTATTATTCCCCTTATATCATTTCATACCATATGACGTACAAGGTTTTGTATTCTATTATGGTAGCTCATAATAAAATGGGTTTCATATCTTATAAGGGTTTCATTGTATATCAATCAATGTATTTAAAAAGAGTTTCAATGTATATCATCCAAACATATAGAAATTGTCATATGAAAAGACATCTCATACTTAAGGAATTTATTGAGGTGTTTTAGGAGGGTTTAACTCGTGTTATAGTACCGATCCTTAATTAAAATCCTTTCCAACTTTTTTCTCATTAAACAACGTGTCCTACAAAGCATTTACCATGCAAATATCTTGCATACACCACTTGTGGTGTTACCATTTCAAGGAGGTTTAATCGGAAGTTGTCCTAATAATTGTATATGTGTAGTGTTATTATGCTTACAAGCATTAGATTTTTCCCATCGGATCCTTTAGCCATCCTGAACTCTCCCGAAATTGGCTCATTCACACTTTTCACTTTCAATTCCTCATATTTGTATTCATCCTGAGAGGTTTTCAAGAAGTTTGACATATTTACCAGACCCTCTCGAGTTATAGTGTTGAAGTTCTAATTGTCCCAATCTTATTTCCGTTAACTGTGGAATTTTTGGTAAAATCCCAAGGCATTTGTAGCTTCCATGTCTTGTGGTTTGTTTTTCTATTGACTTCAGGGTTGGTTCCTTTAACTGGTAAGAGTTTATAGAATCTCCTTTACTCTTTTTGGCTTCCTATAAACTAGTGTTTGTAGCTTATTAACTTGGTAATGATTCCTGAGCAATTTTCCTTTTGATGCTAGTTTATAGTCAGATTCAAACCTTATCTCGTCGGTTAGGTTTAATATATCTTTGTATCATTTTCCTTATTGAACTTCTTGTTTATATATATATATATATATATATATATATATATATNACTATATAATGTCATGACTGTAAAATTGTATTTTTGGTCACGGAAGGTCTTGCTTCCGGTTAACCTATGGTTCAAGGAGTTTTTCCTTGGACCTCGGTAACTTATCGTCCAAACCCAGTAATTTTATGAACTCTCTGGTCCAAGTTTACCGTAACAATATTTAGTGTAGGTTTTTTAATTCCTTTGTTTTATTTATCTCTTTTATGTTCTATGATTAAAACTTTTCACATTGTTTTACTCATCCTAAACTTATTTAGGACTTCTGTTAAAATATTTGCACAGGTGCGGTGTTCACACAAAGCATAATAATGATATTTTGTTTATATTTTGTACATACATCGTGATTTTCATCCTTGTTAATCTTATTCTTGGGTATTTAACTAATTATGGGCCATGTTTATTGTTGTGAGGCATACCCATCAGCTATCCGAAAACCCTAAACACTCAGATGCAGTTCAAAAGGTGATGGAAGGAGCTACAAAGGTTCTATGTACATCCATGGTAAGTTCATATCTAGTTTCATATGTAACTTTTGTTTGACTGATAAACTCGTATAGCATTCTAACTTGTTCACTGTTATTATGTAGGTGTCGAGGAGGTGGGTACCATGGAGACTCGGAAATACCCTTTCTTGGAAAGGTATTTGGGTTCCATTACTTAATTAGATTTCAAATCTAATACACAATATGTGATTTCTCTGTTTATACATTCTGTCAAGCTAGTCGACTGAATAATTTTGTAAATAATTATGCCTAGAATTCCTATGGCTTAGGACTGTTGTCTACGCATTTTATAGTTCTTTAATTTTATGTCCTTTGTTCACTTAGTATTGACTCCTTTTTTGGACATACATAGTCATTACTTTGTATCTTGTTAAACTCTGTTTAAATTGTAATGATTCCCTTTTGAATATACAGAGTCATTACTCGTATCTTGTTAAACTCTGTTTAATTTGTAATTATACCCTTTTGAATATACACGGTGTATCTTGTTAAAATCTGTTTAATTTTGTAACGAATTACCTTTCGAGTATACACATTCATTACTTGTTAAACTCTCTTTAACCTCTAACGATTCATTTTTGAATACAATATATGTTTTAGTAACTAGATTTTAGCCATGCATTTTATTGATTTTCTACTGGTAATACGATTATGTTCGTAGATCTAGGATTAGAATAACTATGTTTTTTCTTTCCATAGTCTTTCTGCATGAAACTATGATATGCATCTATTTTCTCATAGAAATCACTTAAATCAAATACTTTTATGATTTATTTATTCTTTAAAGATACTTTATAACCAATAATTTTGGTCACATTAATGCAAAATAATACACAGTAACATTCAGATCATCATATTCAAAAATAATGAAGCAAAACCTGGAACTTGGGGAAACCACATGTTGAAGACTCTGTTCCTCCCAACCGTATACTAGAGTCTTTGTCAACCTCTATCACCCCCAAGCTGAGTTTGGAATCCAAAGGGCTTCCTATACATGGCCTCTTGCAGAATTCTAAGTACTAGCTTGTTGTGTGTAATATTATAAAATCATTGTGTCAAGTAAATTCAGTGTGTAGCCTCCTTGAGCTATCAGTTTGCATATTAGGAATGGTGTCCCATTCCCTTTTCATGAGTTCTTTTTGTTTTTCCTAGGACTTGTGACATTGGTCTTGAGCCTCCTACTCACTGATCACCTGTCAAATTCAATTGTACATGTGTTCACAGATTCTCCTATAAATATGGAATGTGTCTTTTTGAAGTTGAGTTAACTCCACATCTTATCTTAGTCTATTTCCACTTTGCCAACCCCTTTGGATTCCTAACTCCCTCTTTAACAACTAATTCAACGTGTGCCCCTTTTTCCACATATATTTATTTTCAAAAAAATAATAAGTTTTTTACAATCCATATTTGGTCAATCAGCCAAATTTTCTTTTGGAAAATTTATTAAAATTCTAAAATAAAATAATAATAATAATTGTCAAAATTTGAATTCGTGGGGTATCACATACACCATCCTTGATGATAAATAGTTTATGTTAGTACCATTCTGGAACAGAAATGGATATGCTTCTCGCATATTACTTTCCATTTCCCAGGTAGCCTCTTATGGACTAAGGTTCTTCCATTGCACCTTTACTTGTCCTATGATTTGATTCCATAGTGTAAGCTCCCTCTTGTCGAGAATATGATTTGGCTCGACTGGGAATTCAACTATGGTTTCCACCTGTATCATTTTCCAATCAAAAACTTGAGTAGAGTCATTTATATACCTTTTTAGTGATGAAACATGAAACACATCATGTACTTTTACCATAGATGGAAGTGCAAGTTGATAAGCTACAGGTCCTATTCAAGAAAGTATCTCGAATGGGCCATAATATCTAGGGGCTAACTTAGTATACTTTCCCAACTGTAAATAACTATTTTTAGGTTTAAATATAATATACACATGATCTCCAATATTGAACTCTCTTGGTGTCATTTTTTCATTAGCATAACTTTTTTTCATGTCCTGCGCTAATTTCAGGTTATGTTGTACTCATTTCATTGCTAGTTCCATGTCTTTTAACATATCTGGTCCTATAATCAATCTATTAAGAGGATTACTCCATGAAATAGGTGTATTGCATTTATTTCCATATAAAATTTCAAAATCACTAAGCTTTGTTGAATCTTGATAATGATTATTATAAGCAAACTCAACTAAGTACAAATATTCTTCTCATTTACCAAGTCTATCCATAACGTACATTCTAAGCATGTATTCAAGATTTTGATTAGTTCTTTCAATTTTCCCATATGTTTGTGGATGATAAGCAGTACTGAAGTTCAATTCGGTATCTAACCCTTTAAATAAATCCTTCCAAAAAATTATTATAAACTTAACATCTCTATCAAATATTATAACTTTTGGGATTCCATGTAACCTAAATATGTCCGCTATATTAATAGCTTTGTAGGTTGATTTCACTGGTATGAAGTGTGTTGTCTTACTTAATTTATCAACCACAACCATAATTGAGTCATTTTGTTTACTACTTCTAGGAAGCCGAGTAATAAAATCCATACTTATCACTTCCCATTTCCATTATGGAATGGGTAAAGGATGTAGTAGTCTAGTTGGATGCTAGTGTTCAACCTTAACTTGTTGACACTCTAAGCATCTAGCTAGATATTTTGTTGTTTCTCCTTTCATATTTGGCCAATAGAATTCCTTTCTTAGCATAGTAATTAATTTCTGGTTTTTTAAAATATGGTTTCTTATGCAACTGATCTAAAATTAATAGCTTAATTTCATTAGATTCGGGTACATATAAACTGTTTTTATAGATTAATAGTCCACTTTTTGAGGATCTGAAATATGATTCTTCTATTCCTCCTGAATTATCAACAATTTTTAACTTAATGTTTTAATATTCTAGGTCTTTTTCATCTGTTATCCCTACCCTTTATTCTAAATGTGTTTCATAGTTACTTCTATTAACTGTATAAATCAAGTTTGCATGTCTAATTAATGCATCTGCCACTTTATTTTCCTATCCATTAATGTGTTTTATCTCAAGATCATACTCGCTTAAGAAGGCTAACCACCTTGCTTGGTGAGAATTTAAATTTTGTTTATCAAACAAATATTTTAATGCGATGTTATCTGTCAACATTAAGAATTTTTGGCCTACCAGATAATGCCAAATTTTTAATGCATGTATTATTCCAGCTAATTCCCAGTCATGTGTTACGTAATTTTCTTCATGTTTCTTTAGTTTCCGAGATTCATAAGCTATTACATGGTTTTCTTGGATTAACACTCCTCCAAGCCCTTTATGGAATGCATCCATACATACTACAAAGTCAAGTTTATCTGGGTCTGCCAATTTTAATATAGGAGTTGTAGTTAAGAGTTGTTTTAATTCTTTAAAACTCTCTTGAAATTTCTCAGACCAAATGAACTTAGTTCCTTTCTTTTGCAACGATGTTATAGGATATGAAATCTTGGAAAACCATTCTATAAACTTTTGGTAATATCCATTTATACCCATAAAGGATCTTATGTCTGAAATTTCCTTAGGTTCGGCCCAATTCATTATAGCCTTTATTTTATCAGGGTCAACTACTATACCTTCTTTGGAAATTAAATGTCCCAGATACTAGATTTGGAATTTATAAAACTCACACTTACTTAGTTTTTCATATAATTTATGTTCTCTTAGTATCTGTAATACTATTCTTAAATGTTATTCATGCTCTTTTTCATCCTTTGAATAGATGAGTATATCATTTATAAAGACAATCACAAATTTATCTAGATATTTACTCAAAATATTGTTTATCAAGCACATGAATGAGGTTGGGGCATTAGTCAGCCCAAAAGGTATTACGACAAATTCATAATGTTTTTACCTTGTTATAAATGTTATTTTACAAACATCCTCATCCTTTATCCTAACTTGATGATAACCAGAACGTAAATCAATCTTAGAAAAAAATTTAGCTCCCCGTACTTGATCAAATAAATCATCGATATGAGGTAAAGGATATCTATTTTTAATAGTCATTTTATTAAGTTGTCTATAATCAATATAGAGATGTAATGTCCCATCTTTATTTCTAACAAAAAGTATTGGTTCCCCCCATGGATACACACTTGGTCGGATATACTCTTTATCCATCAATTCTTGCAATTGAATTTTTAGTTCATTTAACTCTAGGATATTCATCCTATAAGGATCCTTTGAAGTAGGTACTATTCTAGGTATCAAGTCTGGAGAAATCTATTTCTCTCCTAGGAGGTAGTCTAGGAATATACTGGAATACATCATGAAATTCCTGCAATACTGGAAAGTTATCTAACTCATTATTACTCTCCTCTTTTTCATTATAATTTATGTGTACAACAAGTAGTTTAAACCCTTTTCAAATGCATCTTTTAACTTGTGAGGTTGTTATTTCTCTAATACTAGCATGGCTTGATACTCCTTTAATGTTTATAATGTTACCTCTATCATCTACATAGGTAAATGTTTTATTGTAACAATCTAATACCACTTTAAACTTTTCCAGCCAATACATAATGATTAGCACATCATAATATCCTAATGGTAATATGTTTAAGTCTATTTGTGTTCTTAATTCATTCATACCAAGATCACAGTTTTTAACAGCATCTATAATTCTCCTTTTAGTTCAAGTAGCTAACTATACTAACCAGGGCTTTTCAAACTTTTCCTTATGTAACTTACAGATTTATACAACTCTTGGCGAAATATAACTTAAACTAGCACCTAGATCAATTAAAACAATAATTGATTGATTCTATATCACACCTTCAATTTCTACCATTCAAGTCTGATGATCTTCCTGTCGATTTTCCAAGGTTGTGTTGATTTTTGGTGTAGACCTTTCCAACTCACCAATTGTAGTTGCTTCATGTACTGTTTGCACATTGTTATTTCCCTTCTTCCTAAGAGGATAGTCTTTATAGTAATTTGGACCACTGCATTCCCAACATTTTACTGTTTCTTTTTGGGCAGTTTCTTTATTGAATAAGGTTGGTGGTTTGGCACCCTTATTTTCAGGTTGATTGAAAGGTTTACTATTTCTGAACTTATTACCTCCTCAAAATCTGTTATCAACATTTCTATTAGAGTAAGCTCCCCCTTTCTTCTTACGGTCAAACCTCTCAATTTTTTTCCCATTCCAATTATTAGAATTCTCATTCTATTTTTATACTACTAAAAACAAAATTTAGTTTTCGTCATGGTTTCTTCCAAATTTTTTGGGTTATCAAACTCTATTCAATCTTTATAAGAACTAGGTAGGCAACTCAAAAATCATTGAATTTTTGGATCTTCCTCCACAATGTAAGGCACATAACGCAACAAACTCATAAACTCACTACATAAATCTTTCATCATAAGATTTCCTAGTGTTAGTTCATAGAACTCCTTGGCTTTACCCTCATAATATTGTTTAGACAAGTATTGTTTCTTAAAATATCTATTAAAGGTTTTCCAGGTGATTTTCATTTCCTTAATACGTTTCACTCTTTTTATATCCTGGCACCATATGTCTTCTTTTTCTGTAAGATTATAGATAGCCATCTGGGATTTAAGCTCACTTGAGTAATTGTAAATTTGAAAGTATTTTTGCATACCAGAGAGCCATGCCTCTGCTTCCTCACTAGTCTCCACTTCACGATTGAAGTTTTGTGGTTTAATCTTCTTAAAGTCTCCCATGACTTCATCATGTTGTTTGGGTTTCTTTTTGGTTATTTGTTTAGGACTAGAACTACTTTCAGTAGACATTTCAGTCTCTTTTGTATTTGTATATACTTACTCCGTCTCAGATTCAAGATACTCCAATTTTCTTTCTTTCCTCTTCAGTTGGGCTATCTTATAGTTTCCAGAAATTTTCCCCTTATTTTTATCAATGTTTTGATTGCACAACTTTTTTAGCAGAATTGCATTTAGTTCCTCTTGAGTCTTTAGAATTCTTTCGTTATCTTCTCTCACAGTTTTTAGTTCTTCTCTCAGATATGTTACTGTATTTATAATTTATGAATTCCTATTTATTCAGATCCACCTAGAGATGTCCATCACCTAAATTCCCTTGTTCTTGATTCTCTTCATGAGGTTCTTCTCCATGAGGCTTGGGTACTTCTATCATTTTCCTATAAAATCAAATTATTTTTCTTCCTATAGGTAAGAAGAAAATAAGACAATTTACATGTTATATTTTTTTGTGATAAAGGCCATAAAAGTCCAACTGTTGTAACCTACAGTTCTAATACCATTATGTCACACAACTTAAATTCCAATCAAATTATATATATATATATATATATATATATATATATATATATATATATATATATATATATATATATATATATATATATATATATNTATAAGGATTTCTCATCATCATTGTCGCATATAATTTTATTAACTTATTTTATTCCTACCTTATGTCTTTCTTCGTTTTCCCTTATCATACGATAGTCTCAGTATTCTTTCATTGTTTTGAAATAACAAGAAACCCATAGAGACTAAATACTTAAACAGAAAGTCCTTTATAACTTCTCATAGCTTGTCATATAATCTTATATTATAATAGTTGAACAACTTTGTATTCAACAATATAGTTCTTCACTATACGTCGTTTTTATAAAAGTTAACCTAAGTCTTATTCCACTCAGACTAGGTACTTGATAACCTATACATGTTTGTTGTTACTAAGTTTCATAATCTATATGTTCATTTCTATTGAGGTCATGATCAACACCTTGTACAAGGGTTACACGAGGGTTTTATTGTGTTTTATATCCCCCCCTATGGCTATTCTCACAACTCAACAATATGATATTTTTATTATGCCCCTTATATCATTTCATACCATATAGCATACAAGATTTTGTATTGTGGTATGGTAGCTCATAATAAAATGGGTTTCATGTATTACATGGGTTTCATTGTATATCAATCAATGTATTTAAAATGAGTTTCAATGTATATCATCCAAACATATAACACTTGTCATACGAAAAGACGGCTCATACTTAAGGAATTTATTAGGAGGTTTTACAAGGATTTAACTCGTGTTATTGTACCAATCCTTAATTAAAATCCTTTACAACTTTTTCATTTTTAAATAGTGTTTCCTATAGAGTATTTACCATGCAACAATCTTGCATGCGCCACCTATGGTGTCACCATTTCGAGGAGGTTTAATCGAAAGTTGTCCTAAGAATTGTATGTGTTTAGTGTTATTATGCCTATATGCATTAGGGTTTTCCTATCGGATCCTTTATTCATCCCAACCTCTCCCGAACTTGGCTCATTCGCACTTTTCACTTTTGTTTCCTCGGCTCTATATTCATCCTGAGAGGTTTTTGAGAGGTTTGAAATATTTACTGGACCCTCCCAAGTTACAGTGTTGAAGGTCTAATTGTCCCAATATCATTTCTGTTCACTGTGGGTTTTTTGGTAAAATCCCAAGGAATTTGCAGATTCCCTGGCTTGCAGTTGGTATTTCTATCAACTTCAGGGTTGGCTCCTTGATCCGAAAATATATTTTACATGACTATGGTTGAGTTATTAAACATGTGTTAATTAACCAATTAGGAAGCTTAAAGAAAGAGGAAGAAGTATATAAGAAATGTGACAGCCATATAAACATGTATAGAAATGAAATGAATCATAAAACAGCAGCAAACCATAACACCAATGTGATAACGGAGTTCAACAATCTTGCCTATGTCTCTGGGCCTTTGTCTCAGTGGGTCATGCTTTCTTATTTATGTTCAAAGCTCAATAAGTACATCACAACAGTTCCAAAGGGTTAAAAAACTGATATGGTCTTGTTATACCAGATCTAAAGAACCCAAAAGAAGAAACAGCACTCAAATCGAATGAACAGAGCTCCCAAAAATGGCCCGCAAAGGTGCACTCCTCAACATCTTCCCTGCATAAAAATGGCTTTGGCTTGGCAGATATTCATCATAAACCTACTCTGAATCTCCTCCCATGGCCTCAATAAGGCCTGGTTTATATAGATATAAAGTTGGTAACCATCTCCCAACTTCCCCCCAAGATATGGCCTCTTTTTTGGATCAAATCCCCCTCCAAATGGCCAAGAAATCTCCAAAAATGCCCAAGTTGGGCCAAAACTATAGGAAAAACTCCACTTTGTAACCAAAACTTAAATCTATCCCCACATGACTAGGCTCGTGCTCCTAAACAAGGTCACATGGAAATGATATGTCCAAGCGCCATCCCCTAAGGGTTGCACGTTGTCCCTTACCCCGCAAGTAATGGTCACATGGCGGATTTTGATATGACCGTGATCCTCTCTGTGCGCCTCCACTCCTGGTCATATCCCTGAGTCCTATGAAACAAATCCCATTGGTGGTTATGCCTTTTATTATGGCCCCCATTCCCTTTTTTGAACTGCATATTGGAGTGCCCCCCTTATGAGTTGTGGTTATATGAACAATAAACCTGCGGGTTGGGGCTTAGCCCCAGCCCCCTTTCGCCTTTGTCCTTATATTTAAAATACTTTAAATATTTTAAAGTGGGCTTGTAATATCAATTCCCAACATGGAGTATTGGTGTTCGACCTATCCATAACACTTCCTCTGCCAATAGGTCATGCAATCGAATCCCACAAAGCTCCAAAAATTTGTATCCAACCAACAAATGATGCGGTTCCACGTGGCACCTTTTTATTTGCCCACAAATGTGCCACTTGTCGAAACAGGATTGGACCATGTTTGTCATCTGTCCATTCATCATGTTGTTGCATTTCCATGTGTATCAATGCTATGTCAGCATGATGATGTCATCATGATGTCATGCTGATGTCAACATTGACTTTTTGCCTGTTGACTTGTTGACTTTTTTCATGTTTGGGAAAACGATCAAAGTGAGAAAACTCTCGCATACGGCGTCTGTTTGAGGAAGTAAATATATGGCCAAAATCAGCGCGATGATCCATTCTCAATGGAATTGGTTTCATATGATTCCGAGAACTTTCATTTTTTAGCATTTTTTGGACCTAGGGAGCCTCCTAGATCTGATTTTGGATCACGCGTTTAACTAGTAAGAGTTTACATAGCCTCCTTTACTCTTTTTGGCTTCCTGTAAACTATTGTTTGTAGCTTATTAACTTGGTAATGATTCATGAGAAATTTTATTTAGGATGCTAGTTTATAGTCGGATTCAAACATTATCCCATTGGTTAGGTTTAATATATCTCTATATATGTTTCCTTATCAAACTTCTTGTTTCTATATATATATAATATATAATTTTGTGACTGTAAAATTGTATTTTCAATCGTGAAAGGTCTCGCTTCTGGTTAGCCTATGGTTCAAGGAGTTTTTCCTTGGACCTTGGGAACTTATCGTCTGAAACCAAGAATTTTACAAACTCTATGGTTGAGTTTACTGTAACAGGATTTACTGTAGGGTTTTTAATTCCTTTGTTTTATTTCTCTCATTTTTTATCTATGATTAAAACCTTTCACATCATTTTACTCATTCTGAATTTAGTTAGGACTTTTGTTAAATTATTTTCACAGGTGCGATGTTCGCACAAAGCATAGTAATGTTATTTTTTTAATATTTTGTACATATGTTGTGATTTACATCATTTTTAAACTTATTCTTAGGTATTTAGCTAATGATGGGCCATGTTATTGTAGCGAGGGGTACCCATCAGCTATCCGACAACCCTGAACATTTGAATGTAGTTCAAAGTTGATGGAAGGAGCTACAAAGGTGTTATGTACATCCATGGTAAGTTCATCTCTAGTTGCATATGTAACTTTTGTTTGACTAATAAATGCGTATAGCATTCTAACTTGCCCGCTGCTATTATGTAGGTGTCAAGGAGGTGGGTACTATGGAGACTCGGAAATACCCTTTCTTGGAAAGTTATTTAGGTTCCATTACTTAATTAGGTTTCAAGTCTGATATCACAATATGTGATTGCTCTATTTATACATTCTATCGAGCTAGTCAACCGAATAATTTTTTAAATAATTATTCATAAAAGTCTTGTGGCTTAGGACTATTGTCTATGCATTTTATAATTCTGTAATTTTATGTACTATGTTCACTTACTATTGACTCCTTTTTGGACATACATAGTAATTAATTTGTATCTTGTTAAACAATGTTTAAATTGTAATGATTCCCTTTTGAATATACACACTCATTACTCATATCTTGTTAAACTTTGTTTAATTTGTAATGATACCCTTTTGAATATACACAATGTATCTTGTTAAACTTTGTTTAATTTTGTAACGAATTCCCTTTCAAATATACACAGTCATTACTTGTTAAAATTTGTTTAATCTGTAATGATTCATTTTACAATACAATTTTTGTTTTAGTAACTAGGTTTTACCCATGAGTTTTATTGATTTTCTACTAGTAATATGATTGTGTTCATAGATCTAGGATCAGAATAACTATTGTTTTTATTTCCATAGTCTTTCTGTATGAAACTACGATATGCATCTATTTTCTCATATAAATCACCTAAATCAAATAATGTTGTGATTTATTTATTCCTTAAAGATACTTTATAACCAATAATTTTGGTCGCAGTAGCACAATATAATATACAGTAACATTCAAATCATCATATTCAAAAATAAATAAGTAAAACATAGAACTTGGGGAAACCACTCATTGAAGACTATGTTCCTCCCAACCGTAGACTAGAATCTCTTTCAACCTCTATCACCCCCAAGCTAAGTTCAGAATCCAAGGGGCTACATAAATGGCCTCTTGCATAATTATGAGTACCAACTTGTTGTGTGTAATATTAGAAAATCATTGTGTCAATTCAATTCAATTTGTAGCCTCCTCGAGCTATCAGTTTGCATCTTAGGAATCCCGTCCCATTCCCTTGTCATGAATTCTTTTTTATTTTTCTTAGGACTTGTGATACTTGCCTTGAGCCTCCTGCTCACTGACCACTTATTAGATTCAATTCTACACATGTTCACAGATTCTCCTATAAATATGGAATGTGTCCTTTTGAAGTTGAGTTAACTCCATATCTTGTCTTAGTCTTCTACCACTTGGCCAACCCCTTTGGAATCCTAACTCCATATTTAACAATTGCTTCAATGTGTGCCCCTTTTTCCACATATATTTATTTTCATAAAAATAATAAGGTTTTTACAATCTAGATTTGGTCAATCAACCAAATTGTCTTTTGGAAAAATAATAAAAATGCTAAAATAATAATAATAATAATAATAATTGTCAAAATTTCAAGTCGTGAGGTATCACAAACTTGATTTTGAAGCCATATTATTCCTCCTTGGATTTCATAAGCCTATCATTATCATCTTTATAACTTTAGATGTCGTTTTGCAAAAAATTTATGGCCTTCACCAAATTCATGCTTTCTTCCTTTGCCTCTCCATGTCCATTTGAATATGCACCCTCATCACATATATTTTCATACATCCTTCTAACCTCATGTTCATGGCTATAGGTTCCTTGTTCGTCTTCCATGCTTTCAATCTATGTGTTGATCATGTACTGTCAATTGTTGTTAACTCTGCAAAATGTGCAGGCAATAAGATTTCTTAGACTAAATAATTTATTAAAACCATAAATATTATGCACATTATATTCCATCAGTGTATCAAAATCCTTTCTTATGATTCTTGGTGAATTTAACAACCTAATTCAAAATTATGGGAGAATATTTGGACTCCTCTGTCCAGGACGTTTCCTCTTTTCTCTCCTTTTCTTTCTTTCAAAGCTCACATGTATACCACTTATGTGTTATGCACACATATCCATCATGCATGCATGCTCTATACATGCAATACCAAGTGCACATATACTGCACCAATATTCAGTGTGCACATATTTTATATCGGTACTAATATTTATCATGCTCAACTTTTGGCTTCCTCGCATCGTTATCTAGTGCGCACAACTTTTGTGTTGCACACCAATATTCCACACAATTACAACTTTCTCTGCGTTGTTGATCTGAAAATGAAGAAGACTTGTATCTTTTTAAATTTCAAGTGTAAAAATGGTATGTGTTTGGGTAATTGGATCAAGTTACAAACACATAAATTAATATTTTTCACGCTTAAGATGCACATAATAACCAGCAATTAATAGCCAACAGTAAACACATAACACAACAAATCATAAAGGAGGTCACCCCTCTCTTGGGCTATATCTTCGGGTCCATCTTCCAATGGATCTTTATATTATTTTCTCAAAGTGATAAAAACAGTGCTTTACAGTGCTCAAAATGCCAAATAGATGGCTCCAATGGCTCCATAACATCCAAAAACCCCCTAGATGGGCTCTTTTTGCACCTGGTTTGGCCAAAAAATGAAGAAGTTACACCTCCTGGAAGTTTTCCCCTTCAAGCTTGTTGTCTCTAGTTCGCCAATTTGCACATGTCTGTGACAAACCCAATTCCTGCAGCGTTCTTGGGTCAAAAACCCAGCACCATGTGCACTTTGCAATTCATGGAAATATGTCGAACAGTTAGCACAAATAGTTCCCCTTAGAATGGGAGTGTTGGTCGCATGGGGGGGGCATATGGCCACATCCTATTGCCTATCTCGGGCTCATTTGAAAGAATGTTTGCAATGTTGACACTTGTCCTAGTGTGTGGGGACTTGACCGTTGGCTTTTTTGAACGTGTTAACTCCACACATTCCAAGGATTACATAGTGATCATATGTAGTGGTGTATGCATCGGGGTTTGAACCGGGGGCTGGGGGTAAGCCCCAGCCCTTTTCTCTACCCAACAAACCAGAGCTTCAACTTAAATAAATGTTTAAACATATATGGTTAATTCATAATCCATGGGCGGGCTTGTAGCCTGCACCCTGCCAAAGCATTTATGTGTCCCCCCCAGAGATCGCGGGTTCCAACCCTTGTAGGAACAAACCAGTTTTTTTCACTAGAGGGGTGCCACATGGCAGCCCACGACTAGGCCATGTGGCACCATATCACTTGCCACCTAGATGACATGTGTCATTCATCTACTAGTTCACGTACCTTGCCACATAACCTGCCCAGTCAGCATGCCAACTCAGTACTTTGCACAGTTTCTGGTCCATGTCACCTGCTACATGTGGGTTCATACCCTACCACATTAGCATTGTACGAACTCTACGGACTATACAGTCAACAAAATTTTACCTATTTGGAAAAATGAACAGAACACGATATCTCACTCATATGATGTTCGTTTGAACCTGTTCAAGTTGTATTGGGATCATGAGGAAGTGGCCTATGCACGTGTCTATTTTGAAGCAATTCTGAGCACTTTGATTTTTGAGAAAAATTTGATTCCCTGGATCACTCCTCCCCATTGGAAAGATTTGGGACCTCCAAAATACTACTTTTAGTCCATATGAAGATGAGGGTACAGTTCCCTCACCTTTCCAACCTCAATCCACTTGGCCTTGCTTGGATTTGTGCCTTTAAGACCAACACAAAACTTGTCATATATTGTCCTATACTTGGCTTGGCTCTTTTCCAACTGTTCTTGAATGGTTTGATGCACAAAATGAACTTTTTCAATGAACTTCTTGGCCTTGTCAACATCACTATGACCATAAATAGCCACATCTTTCCCAAAGATAAAATCTAAAAGAGATTTTGAAAAATAGCCAAAACATGCTTCAAATGGAGGTGTCTGAGTCAATGAACGCTCATCCCGGTTATAAGCATGTTGAAAGTAGTGTAGATGCTCATCCCAAAACTTAGGATGCTTGTTTTACAAACTAGCCACCGTCTTTCCTACACCAAAATGGTCAGCAACAAGAGAATAATGTGCTTCCCTTATCATGTTGACTCTTTCACCGTGTGAAAAACATAACTTGCCAAGATACAAAAGTTTACCATGCACATAGGAATCCAATTCCTCAACTTGGTTAGTATAGCACAAAGTTGCATAAACATCTTTGAAATCAGTATCTAAAGCATATTGTTCATCATATCTCTTATGCATGATAGGATTATGCTTAACAATAACTAAACCACTAACAATAGGCCTAGTAAGCATATCAACAACTTTGTCATAAATGTCTTTCTTATACCTTATCACCAAGTGGAATACATAGCTTGTCAAGGAATGCAATGGAGATTGCTTTGCTTTCAAATATTTCTTCCATGTGTCTCCTTAAGAAATCATATTTGTAGTATTGTTCAAGCCTCTGAAATCTACCCACATACGCCATATACAATCTTTCTTTGGTACCAAAACAATTGGTGACCTGCATGGTGATGTGCTTGGTTTGATGACCCCTTTGTCAAGCAACTCTTGGACTTGATTTCTGATTTCAACATTCTCCATGACTGACATCCTACACAAGTTAATGTTTGGAAGAGGACCATCTTGTTGCAATAGAATCTCATGCTGGATACCCCTTTTAGGAGGCAATCCCCTTGGTTCCTGCAACATCTCAAAATTTTCGTTAACAACCTCATATAAATTAGATTGTAACTTTGAATCACATCCTTGGAAAACTTCTTCTTCATCATTGTCTTTGGGTTAAATCATCAAAAGTACAAGGTTCTTACTAGCATTAACTAATCTCTTCATTTGTCCAACATTTGTAAGTGACAAAATCATATTCTTTGTATGTGCTCTAACAATGTACTCAACTCCATTTTTGAACAAATGATATTTGTTCTCATGACGATGAAATATGGCTCTCCTATCATATAAATATGGGCTTCCCAACACAATACCACAAATATCCAATGGAATAACATCAAGCTCTACCTCATCTATATAGTTTGCACTGATGGAAAATCTAAATTTACACCTTCTTGTCACATGGAATTTGGCATTGTCACATATCCATCCTAGAGGGTAAGGTTTCGGATGTGGAGTATTTTCCAAATTCAATTTATTGACAGTGTCTTCAGAAATGAGGTTTGCTTGTGATCTTGTATCAAAGAGAGTATCTATCTTGGTATGTTTTGAAATTACCCTTATGTGAAAAATATATATTCTTTCTTTTTCATGTTGAGTTACATTAAGGCTACTACTACTTGAAGAACTAGTACTTGCAATAGAATTCTTACTTTGAAAACCCATGGCTGTGATTTTTGTTTCATCTTCTGAATCAAATCCCAAATCTTGTTGTACAATTGTAGCAATGTTAGGTTTCTCTTTGTTGTTGAACTTTTTGGGTCTCTTTTCAGGATGAAGTTTCCAACAATGGTCTTCATCATGTCCATCCTTTGAACAATGTTTACATTAGAGTTTCTCTCTCTCTTTCTTGATTGAATCTTTTTTCTTTCCATTTCCTTCAAACTTATTCTTTCCCTTCTCTCCATTATTAAAAGACTTCTTGCTTCCCTCTGGAGGATCATTCCTTCCTCTTTCCTCTAAATGAGTTGCATGTACACAAACTTCATCTAGATTTGAGGGGTTAAACATAAGTATTGTATGCCTCGAGTAGCTATGAAAACCTCCAATGTATTTGATTAAAGTTTCTTGAGAAGACAAATCTATACCAAAAACCAAAGCTCTTCCCCTAAATTCTTGAGTGAATCTTTGTACATCTTGTCCTTTAGCTTTCCTAAAGTTTTTCCAATCCATAATATATTTTTGCATGTATCTTAATGGATAAAATTACATTTTAATTGCAACAATAAAATCATTCCAAGAGGATAAAACTTTACCATGTTTCTTCATGTCCTCGGATCTGGTAGGCATACCTTAAACTTCGCATCCGATGTTGATCCCTTTGCGCTCGGTTGTTTCCTGACTGCAATTCTCCTCCCAAGGCTGACCTGTATTCACCAAAAGACAAACAAGAAACTACAAGCATGAATTATATATATGGATTAGTGGGTTAGACATCATAACCAAGAAATGTAAACAAATCATAAATATTTAAGACATCATTTGGCAGGACGAAAAAAGTACTTCTTTATATTAATCTCACAAAATTTGTTTACAACATGAGACTGGCACTGCTCCTCAAACTTGATGTTGGGATCCTCTTCACGATGCACCAACTTCTTCCATGTATTCTTCTCCTCTTCAGTTCTCTCTAGGGAAATGGAAAGGATTTGCAAAGGAGGAAGAAGGAATTTTGGCTCAAACTCACAATGTGGTTGCAAAATATTGGGGCAAAGGGGGAAGGTAGAGTTTCTATGCTCTCATGCTTCCTTTTGGAATGGGGCCCCAACACCTTATTTTATAGGCCAAAAGAGATAGTAATGGTTGGGGTGATTGGCTATGGGTAGTCAAATGGTAAAGTAACGGACCAGAAACCTGTATCCCTTTTCAATTTTCAGTTTTTGCAATGTTTTTTTAGTGTACATGGGCTGTAGTGGTGCAGCAAGCATTTGTACATAGGCAGTAGTGGTGTAGAGCGCATACACCTTCAAAACAATGGTTTTTAGAAGAGTTTTTCAATTATGGCTTGGAAAAGATAGCAAGTAAGGTGGCCTGATGTCAGGTATGCATGTATGGTGAAATTTAGGGTTATAACACAATCTTAAAGAAGCAATATGAATCTTAGTTTCATCATATTAGATTCTTTGTATCCTACAATACACTTCAATCTGATGAATCCAGTTATCCAATTTTTCAGCATTTACCTCTCCATTGTACATAGGCAATTCAAACTTAATATCAATCTTTAGTAAAGGGGTTTGTAAAGGAGTTTTACCATGTTCTTTTGGAGAATTTAGAGGTGGTTATGAAATGGTGGAAGAGGTGGAATATGGAGGTGAAGTAGGTGGAGAATCACCATTCCCTCCATTTCCCTTTGGAGTTTTATCACCACTGTCTCCATTTCCCTTTGGAGGGTTGGATCTTTCACCTTGCAATATTTCATTTCTTTCTTCAAACAAAACTTTCACCATCTCAGTCATATCATATAAATCTTTTCTGAAAGTTTCCTCCTCTGAAGGAAGAGTTCCATGACTCTCCTTGTGATCCATACTTGGTGAATATCTCCTTGAAGCTTGAGGTTATTTTATAGTTCTCCTTCTTGACAGTTGAGAACTTTTCTCTACAAGTTGACATTCTCCTCTTGTGAGCTTCAACCTTGTAAGCATCAGAAAAAAAAAAAACACTTGCAAACAATCAAGCCTTCAAAAACCTATGCTCTTATACCAACTGATATGAAAATGAAGAAGACTTGTATCTTTTTAAATATGATATGTGTTTGGGTAATTGGATCAAGTTACAAACACATAAATTAAAGATTTTTCACACTTAATATGCACATAATAACCAGAAATTAATCCAACAGTAAACACATAACACAACAAATGATAAAGGAGTGCACCCCTCTCTTGGGATACATGTCCTAGTCCAGCTTCCAATGGATATTTTATATTATTTTCTCAAAGTGCTAAAAACAATGCTTTATAGTGCTCAAAATTTCAAATAGATGGCTACAATGACTCCAGAACATCCAAAAACCCCTAGTTGGGCTCTTTCTTCACCTGGTTTGGCCAAAAAATGAAGAATTTACACCTCCTAGAAGTTTTCCCCTTCAAGCTTGTTGTCTCTGGTTCGCCAATTCACACCTGTTTGTGACTAACCTGGCTCCTGCAGCGTTCCTAGGTCAAAAACCCAGCACCACACGCACTCCAAAATTTGAGGCAATCTTACGAACATTTAGCGTGAATAGTTCCCCTTAGAGTGGGGGTGTTGGTCACATGACAGGGCATATGGCCACGTCTCAGTGTCTATCTCAGGCCCGTTTGCAAGAATTCTTGCAGTGTTGAAACATGTCCTGGCACATGGACACTTGACCATTGGCTTTTTTTATCATGTTAACTCCATGCACGTCATGGATTAGGTAGTGTTTGTATGTGGTGGTGAATGCGTTGGGGTTTGAACTAGGGGTTGGGGATAATCCCCAACCCTTTTTTCCTCCCACCAAACCATAGATTCAACTTAAATAAATGTTTAAACATATATGGTTAATCCATAATCCATGGGTAGGTTGGTAGCCTGGGCCCTGCCAAAGCATTTTTGTGTCCCCCTCGGAGGTCACGGGTTCCAACCCCCACGGGAACAAGCCAATTTTGTTCACTGGACGGGTGCCATGTGGCAGCCTATGATTGGGCCACGTGGCACCATATCACTTGCCACCCAGACAACATGTGTCATCCATATAATGGTTCATTTACCTTGCCACATAGCTTGCCTAGTCATCATGCCAACTCAACACTCTACACAGTGGCCAGTCCACGTCACCTGCCACATGTGGGTCCATACCCTGCCACATCAACACTGTATGGACTGTACAGTTAGCAAAATTTTGTTGGTTTGGAAAAATGAACAGAACATGATATCTAAATCATACAAAATTCGTTTGAACCCATTCAATTTGCAATGGGATCATGAGGACGAGGCCTACGCACGTGTCTTTTTTGAAGCAATTCTGAGCACTTTGATTTTTGAGTAAAATTTGATCCCCTGGATCAGTTGCGCCAACATTCGTCGTGCACCCTTTTACACCCAATACTCAATGCACATATCCAATCCTTCCCCATGCAGTGACAATATTCTATGTGCATGTAATGTGCACCATCACTATGCATGCACCAATAATGTTGCTCTGTGTGGTGCTCATATTCAACACACGCTCATTGGGCATCACCAACATTCAATGTGCACACCCTGCACACTATTATTATGTACACACCCAACAATTATGCATGGTGTCCATATTCATCATGCACATAATGCACTCCCATATTATGTGTGCTCCACAATTTATATACCCCGCAGTTCTGATATTCAATGTGTACACTCCATGCACTGATATCTTCCCCGCACCATAAGTCATGCACTGCACAAGTCCAAAATTTAGTATGCACACATTGCACACCAATACTTAGTGCACATTAGTACTTTCTTTACTCAGCTGATTTTTCCATGTTTTCATCTTGCAACCCCGTGACCATCATAAAATTTCCCACCTCACCAACTTCATATGGATCTTTGGCCCATACAAGTACAGTGTGTTGGTTGTGGAGCCTAATTATCTTCTTGATTTAGAGGTCTTTGTTTTCATCTATGTTTATGCCCCATGAAGACTTTACACCCTGGAAGAATGTACACACCTCAACGTGGGGGAGTGCAGGGGGGGTTACCCCCCCTATGGAGTCCGGGGGGGCTATCCCCCTAGTTGGGGGGTCCAGGGGAAAGCAGGCCCCCGGTAGGGGTTTAGGGGTCTGGGGGCAAGCGAGAAACCGAAAGAAAAATTTCCTTGTACATGTATATTGTAATTTCATAGTAAATCTGGACCGTTCATTATAAGGTCGCAGATCTGATGATAGAAGTTATGTTAAGAATTTTTTCCCTAGAAGGCAAACCTCTTTTATGATGGAAATGTATTGCGACTATGGATCATGGTGAATAGTGTATTCTGAGGGAGGAGAATGTGATAGAAAGAAGAGGAAGTTACAGTGGGTTTGATGTAGGTTGTATCCCTTCATTTAATGGATAATAATAAGGAAGGACCTAGAAATTTCTTTAGTGGATGTAGCCCACACTAGGTGAACCACATATATTTGTGTCTCTATTGTATTTTGAATCTTTTGTGTTTGATTTCCGCATTTGTTTTATTTTATTGCTCCACGATCCTATTTTTCTAACACAATGTTGAACCAAAATCTATGATAGCACTTTGCAACATCCCCAGCTCTACTCAAAGGCCATGTCACATCAAAATTTGAGCTCTGTAAGAAATTTGTGATGGATACAACCTCCTAGTTGAGTCTCATTACCACATTATAAAGTATCCACCATTGTAACTTCACTATATAAAGCTCTAATATCAATTATTTCTTCTGCGAAAGAAACTCGTTGAAACCAACAGCATGCATGAATTTCCTTGTGCTACGCATTGCTATGTTTTCCTCAGTGCGCTCAACTAGTCTTGTACCATGTGAAACAATTGTTTCTTAAAAAAATTGCATGCTCAACCATCGTTGTGTCGGTTGTGTCAATGATCCCTCAACATGCATGGCATTTCTATCTTCGCACTAGAACCCATATGATTACTGTTGAAGTCACTTAATAAGATAGTGACTATAACAATAGAAAGAAATAATAATACAACTACGTGTGCAACCATTCCTATGTTGCATGCAGGATCTATCTCATTCGTGCACATGAACTAATACCACTGTGTGCACACAATGATTCAAGCCTTGCCTCAGAATTCCATAAATGTTACCATGGAATTATCTAACAGGAAACACTTCATAACTACCACACTCTACATCTAAAATAATTATGTAGAACTAACAATATATGCACAACCCAACATAAATATGTATCAATTCCATAAACAACAATAAAATAATCATTCACATGTTAAATAATGCATAAACACATATAAATTGTCATGACCCATGCCCTACATATGCAACAAAAATGAAGTTATACAACATATATAATCCACGCACAAATATATCACATAATATATTTAACATGTATATGCACATTACTCAGAGAATAATGCATAGAATAAGACACTTATCTTTTGTTGTAATCCACCAACTACACACAAACCTCAGATGTTCCTCCCAGTCATAGACTCTGTCGCTTAGAAACTCTCAACAGTAAGTCCCNCCCCCCCCCCCCCCCTCACCCCGAGTTGGGGCTAAAACTCCACCTAGGAAAAGGATTCCTAAGAAAAGAGAAGGTTTATACACGGTCAAATCACTCAAAAAAAGGTGACAACCCCAACAAACATACCATAGTACCTCATTTCCCACATGTGTGTCCCACCCCAGGAAGTGTGCCCCTTCTCTGCTCAACAGTCCTTTGGTTACCCCACTTCCCTTCTAGAGATTTAGCAACAAGTCAGACAGGAAGTTTTAGAGCTGTGTAGTTGCAACTACGTACGTTGGAAAAACAATTCCCAATAGTTCTCTCACTTGGAGAGAATTATTATGGGCCTAACAACCCACTTCTTCAATCACTCACGGGCCTTCACAAGCATAGGGTTATGTGATGGCAACAAGTTACAACCAGATGAAAATGCCTTCCAGGGGAAAGTTGGTATGCATGATGAAGAAATGAGCGAATACCCCTGAAATATGCTAAGGCCCAACAATATATTTTCATGATTATAACTCAACACTTGTCACCTTAAGAGATAAATTACCTCCACTTGGTGACCCATTCCCAATCCTTAGGAACTTACGATAAAAACATATCCCATAATTATACTTTTGGAAATATTGTTAAAATATTCCCTTTAAGCTTCACACCCCTTTCCCATTCTAGTGGAGTTTATCCCCCCATCCCTTTTCATCCAATTGGTCTGCGCACAATGATATGTTTTATTAATATCTCATTGCAATTACATTTTACAAAAATAAGCGCACTGGCTTTTCTCACAATCCAGGATCTCCAACCTAATAATCGTGCAGGAACTCTAGCCTCAATATATATATATATATGCAAAGGCTCTATGGCCCCAAAAATATCCCTGCTAAAAACACAGTGTAATGTCCCCACTTTGGGACATCATCACAAGGCAGAGACTTATGATGACCAGAGTAGCGAGATGGATGTTATAGCGAGTACAGGGGTATTTGAGAGGAATTGTGGGGTCCAGTTGGCATTTATCATCATATTCCATCATTATGATCCATTCCGCACAGGTTGGCTTTGGTTTCGTTCCATTCCGACGATTTCCATGATTTTGACTATTTTGAGCTATAAGTTAATTAAAATCACTAAAGAGGGCATTTGGGGCACATTACTTGGAGGAACCTCTCAGTGTAATAGCTCATTGGAATCGGGAAGAGCAGCATTACAGGATGGGATGGCTAGAAGTGACTTTCAGTGGCCAGGGAAGCCAGAAGGAGAGATAAGAATATTTTCAAAGGTAAAAAGGTTAATTAATTAATTAAAGTGATTTAATTAATTAATTAAATATTAATAAAATGAAAGTCACTTTGGAGGGACAAGGTGAGCCAAAAAGTATAAGGGAAAGGCAAGGGCCTCTTCT
>ML804070.1:378594-399694 GCA_009831015.1 Picea engelmannii
TTTTTTTTTTATGTTACGTTTTATTTGTTTTGATTTTATATTATATATTATTTTTACTTTATTTATTATAGTTTATTACTTTTTGTTTTATTTATTTTGTGTTTATTATATTATATCTTTTAATTTTTTATTATATTCAAGTTTATTTCTAATACATTTTATTATTTTTGTTTTTTAATGTTTTTTAAATTATTACATTATATTTATAATATATTGTTTTTATATGTTATTTAATTTTTTGTTTTGTTTTAATTTTAATTGTTTTATTTAATTTTAAAGTAACCCAACTTTTAACTTAGTTATTAATTAATCACTAACCTAGTTTCTTAACTAACTTAATAATTAATTAATTAATTAAAAATTAATTAATAATTAATCAATTATTAAATAGTCACTTATTAATCAATTTAGACATAGGCTAACCTTATTACTAACATTTTGTTTATCCTAAGTCCATTTACGCAGGGATGGAAGGCGGGATAATGGAGGCTGACGAAAGACAAGGGGGAGAGGATGCAGCGGATGAAGGATGCAGAAGGTGATGGAGGACTGAGCGACAAGAATGGAGGGAGGAAGCGGAATCACCTGAGCTATGCTTTGTCACCGGGAGAGATGCCAAAATAATAGTCGAAGTATCGACTCGCCTATAATTATAGGACCCTAACAGCTTCCACCGGCACCACCTTCACCACGGTGACAAAAAATAATTTAAAGAACATTTACCACTAGAATCTAAAGAAGGATGTTAGGATCAAAGAGATGAAAGAGTAGCTCAAGAAGGTGAATATAAATGAGGGAAGCTTGAAAGAGTTCAATGAAAACACAGAGAAATATAGAGTATAACTTGTGGAGTCCATCATAGACAAGTATTCCCACCTACACCTCTTTCAACAGACGACATCCACCATGTTGGAGATATTACACACTCACCTAGGTAATTATTTTCTTAAGGTTGATATTCCAATGTTGAGAACCTTCTTTATATGAGAATATTCTCTCTATAAAATATCCCCCTACAAAATAGGGTGATCCTCTTTAGTTCAGAGTCAATTACAGTCAGTTAGACTAGTGGAAGTCACCCATGCATGGAAAACTTAGTTTTCTCACCAGCAGTTCCATGTGTTTCTCTCACTTCCACACGTGTGACTTCGTTAACTGATGATTGTATGGATCGGTTAACTAGGGATAGGTGGAAGATTACTTTGGTTTCTATCAGTGAGTCTCTATATCTATTTAGATCACTACTATGGCACATTATTTACTCATGTAGCCTCTATATATTGTAAATTATTCACTATTTGGGTGTGGAATACAAATAATAGAAATTCTTTCATTTTTTCCTCCATTTTTTTGTCTTCTCTTCACACCATTTGCAAGTTGGGTATGTTTCATTGTTAGCCAGATATTTTGTGCAGGTATATCAAAATATCTACATGGTATAAAATCCCACAGGCCGTTAGCAAGGATCGTCACCAGAACTCTTTTGCAAGTATCGAAGATGGAACAAAGCAGCAAGAATGATGGAATCTATCTTTTACTCGTTGGCAATACTTCTCACGCCTCATAACTATCTGTAACTTGATATTCTATAGGGAAAAAGAGCACTTCAATCACTTGATCATGAATCATCTTTCTAATGAACTACATGTGTAGCTCGATGTGTTTGTTGCACTAATGTTGAACTAGGTCTTTGGAGAGCTTGATGGCACTCTAATTGTCGCACCAAAGGATGGTCAGATGTTGTTCTAGAATCCAAACTCTGAAAGAATATGTCGAAGCCATAAGGCTTCCTGAATTGCATTTATCGTTTCTTGATACTCTACTTCTGCTGAAGAAAGTGCAATATCTTGTTGTTTCTTACAGGCTCAAGTGACAGGTCCTGAACCAAGGCTGAAAACACAACCTACAGTAGACTTTCAATCATCAAGGTCGTTGGTCCAATCTGAATCAGTGAAATCAACCAATAAATGAGCCCCCCCCCCGAATTGTAATGTATCATGAACTAAATTGTACCATAGACATAGTGAAGTGTCATTTTATCTTCTTTCCAATGGCTTTCAGTGGGTGTTTGCATATACCGGGCAACAAAACCAGCAGAAAAGGAAATATAAGGATGGGTATGAATTGAGTATAAGAGGATACCAACTAATTGATGGTACAAGGTGGAATCAACTTTGAGAGAAGTATAGGTGGAAACAAGCTTGGCTCTAGACTGGAAGGGATAAGGGGTTGGTTTACAATTGTCCATGTGAAAGCGATGAAGAAAGCCACAAGCATACTTATATTGGGAAAGAAAAATTCCTTCATTGGTTTGCAAAACTTGGAGGCCAAGGAAATAGTGCAAAAATTCTAAGTTTTTCATTTCAAATTTCTTCTTAAGGATGGTTTTCACATGGTTTAAAATTTTTGAGTCACTATCAGTAAGGATAAGGTCATCAACATAAAGGACAAGGATTATGATATGGCTTCCTACTTTCTTGGTATAGACCTTAGGATCAGAATGGCACTTGGAGAATCCAATGGTAATAAGAAATATTTCCATTTTGGCATACCAAGCTCGGGGAGATTTCTTAACACCATAAAGAGATTTCTTAAGGAGACAAACAAGGCTAGAGTCATTCTAGACATAGCCAGGAGGTTGTTCCATGTAGATTTCTTCTTTCAAATATCCATGCAAGAATACAAATTTAACATACATCTGATGGACCTCCCATTTATGTGAGGAAGTAAGGGCAAGAACAAGGAAGATAGAATTCATTTTGGCTACAAGGGAAAAGGTTTCATTATATTCAATTCTATCAACTTGGGAAAATCCTTTGGAAACTAACTGAGCCTTATGTCTTTCAACACTTCCATCTGATGCATAATTAGTTTTGTAGGCCCATTTACATCTAAAAAGTTTTCTTCCTTTTGGAAGAGGTACAATATCCCAAGTATCGTTTACCATTAAAGAATAATATGCTTCATTCATTGTTGTATCCCAATCTGGATGACCTAGATCTTCGGAAAATGTATTTGGATCATGAGTCTATGAAACTTGAGCTAAAATATAAGAGGCTCACTGGAACTATGAACATGTATGACATTGATCTAAAGGATCACCGACAAGATCACCATCTAATTCTCGTGTTGAATGGACCCATCTAGGAAGTGGTGGAGTTGGAGTTGTTGTTGGTTCAGGTTCAAAGGACTCATATAGAGGAAGGTGAGTAGGCAGAGGTGGATTTTCATCCTCACTTTCATCATCTGAAGAAGAAACCAGAACATAAGAAGGAATAAATTTCGAAGATGTCTCACAGGCCGAATAAGGCACAAACGAAAAATTAGGCTCGCAAGCCAAAGAAGGCACAAACACCAAATTAGGCTTGCAGGCCAAGATATTTTCATCAAATTTAACATCTCTTATAACAATAATTTCATTACAATGTGGTTGAAGAAGTCTATAACCTTTGACATCTTCAGAATAACCAACAAATATACACTTCTCACTTTTAGGCTGCAATGCTTTCCTTTTCTCATCAAGAATGTGAGCCCATGCTATACTACCAAAGACTCGGAAGTGACTTACATCTGGTTTAATTTTAGTCCAAGATTCTTCTAATGTTATATTTTTAAGAGCCTTTGTGGGAGTGCGATTCACTATGTAATTTTCATAGTTGATGGCTTTTCCCCAATACTTTAGACTTAATCCCTTAGATTGGATCATACAATTAGCCATTTCTTTTAATGTGTGGTTCTTTCTCTCAACAACACCATTTTGTTGTGGTGTATATGGAACAGTGTGTTTCATTTGGATGCCCTGTGTAGTGTAGTAACTTGTAAAATTATTGTTCACATATTTGCCTCCATTATCTATTCTTAACCTTTGAATTTGATGTCCAGATTCTTTTTCTACAAGGGCCTTGTAGGCCAAAAACTTGTCAAAAGCTTCACTCTTAAGTTTTAATAAGTAAACCCAAGTACATCAGGAAAAGTCATAAATTAAAGTTAAGAATTACTTGCACCCAAAAAAATAAGGATAAGAAAGTGGACCACGGAAATCACTGTGAACAAGTTGCAAAGGGCCCGAGGCGTGCCAAGAGGCACATTTGTCAAACCTATCCCAGTGATGTTTGTCTAGAACACAACCAACACAAACACCATCTCTACATGAAACAGGAGGAAGACCAATCACCATCTGGTGATTACATGGTTGTTTCAATGAGCGATAGTTTAGATGAACAAACCTCCGATACCAAAGTTTTCTCAAGTCACCTCTATGAGAAACAAAAACTGATGAAAAAGATGATGACCCAAAGTTGTCAAATTTGTACAACCTGGTAATACCATTGGCAATTCCAGTTGCAAGAACATGTTTAGGATCTTTTAGATCCTTGATTACAACTTGGTGAGGTGAAAAATCGACGGTTTTACCTTCACCTGAATGAGTGATTTGATATATTGATAGAAGGTTACAAGAAAGACTTGGAACACATAATACACCATTGAAATGACCATTTTCGACTTGGACTATTCCAAATCCTTCAACACTAAGAGATCTATCATCACCAACAAATATTTTCCTGGTGTTACATTCATTTAGAGCAGAAAATATATACATATATATCTTTATCCATATGGTAAGATGCTCCAGAATAAATAATACGCTCATCAGAAGAAGAAGTAGAAGTTGCATTGAAGGAGAAACCAGAAGTAGAAAGTGCATGTCCATGAGAAGAAGAAGAAGTAGTAGAATCAATATTGATGGTGTGCTTCTTCATTGCTTCTTCTAAAGTTGTCATCTTCTTGAAACATTTGGACTCATCATGACCATATTTATCACAAAAGTTGCAATGCCTGTCAGTCTTCTTATTTTTACATTTTTCTCCTTTGTCACCATTAGGAGAGAAAGTTTTATGAGTGGGTTTGGGACCGTCATGTTGCTTGTTGTTCTGGTGAGGATGTTTCTTCTTGAGATTATTGGGTTTATCTTTCCAATGGATGACTAAGAATTTGTTGGAGGTTCCTATAGTGTTGATCACTCCAAGTTGTACAAGCTTATCTTTCTCTCTAATCAAAGCATCATAAAAGTTCTAAAGAGTGGGTTTTTGATAAGTTGTCCCTATAGCCTCTTGCATGGCATAAAATGTAGATACAAACACAGAATATGCACTACCTAGCTTAGAAAGAATAAGATAGAAGCAACGATCTTATTCTATCTTTATCTTACATTCTTCACATAAAATTATGAGTGTTTTAAACTTATATAGATAGTCTTCAATGAAATAAAAATCACTTGGACTTAAAGTTGGTACTTTATTTTCTAACTGTTGTGCTCGAATAATATTGTGTTAACCAAACACAGATTCAATCATTTCCCAAGCTTCTTTGGGTTTATCAATTTGTTGAAAGTGGAACCTTAAATCAGGAGATATGAACATTCTGTTTAGTCCACATTCTTCGACATTCTTATCATCCCATTTGAATTTCTTATCAGCATCAATAGGTTATGTTTCCTTTCCCAAGGTAATATGGTACAAGCCTTTATTTATTAATAAATCCTCCATATGGGATTTCCATCGGAAGTAGTTGGTGTTGGTAAGAAAAATATTACTTGAAGAAGCCATATTAAATATGTAGATAATATGGATTTAAAAACTAAAACTGATGATCTGGATGGAAAGCTCTCAAAACATTAGACGATTTAAAAAAAACAGCACTGAAAACAGACTTCGGATCTAAAAGTTATGCCTTTTTTTAAAAAGGCATAAACAATAACCAAAGGACCACGTGATGAAGTGACCCACTTTTATAAAAAGAAGTGGGGATCACTTTTACAATGAAGTTACTTTATAAAAGAAACGTTGCATGCAAAACAAATAACTCTAAAATAAAATATTAAAGCTACTTATAGTGATTTACTTTTATACTTGAAGTGAAATACACTTTACAATGGAGCATGAACTTTTTCAGAAAAAAAGTAACAAAAAGGGAGACTTGAACTCAAGACGTCTTACTTAATAAGGAAACTTTTAACCAAATGGGCTAGCAAACATATTGTATTGTTTAGTAGGAGGATTGGGGGTGTTGTTGTTGTTGTTTAGCAGGAGGGTTGGGGATGTTGTTGATGCTTTTATCAGGAGGATTGGGGGTGTTGTTATTGTTGTTGTTGTTGAAGACGGCCTTGGAGAGCGTACTCAAAAAAAACTCTTTTTACATAAGAAAACAATTTCTCTTCTCAATGACAACAAGGGTTAGATCTCGGTTAGCTTACTTGGAAAATGCACATTTTCTTATCTATTTCTTATTTTTTGAGATGGCACAAGGCACAGAGAAAAGAGAATACACAGATCTAAAAGAGTAGCAATCTATAAACAAACAATATAAAACATAAATAATACTCTGCAAAAAAGAAATTAAAAATGGCGTATTCGGGCTTTATACCTCCAGATCTAGCTGAAATGGTTGTATCTTGGGAAAATGGAAACCTTTTCGAGTGAAATGAAAAGAGTTCCTGAATGAAACAAGCTCTTTGGATGCAATGGAATAGTCCTATCATCCCATAAATGTATGTAATTGGCAAAAAATAGAGATGAGACAACTCAGCTTCACGATCTCGATCTACAACAGGAGCAAGTGTTCAAACACGCTCTGATACCATGTACGACAACACGCATATTCCAATAGAGGATGAAAACCTTCAGTAACCACTCACACAATCAGATAAAATATCAACACAATGATGTTTTGATGTGGTAAAACCCCTACGAGGAACCATCCACGACCCCAGCCAACGTAGCCACTTGGAGCAATTTATTAATGCAAAAGAAAAAGATTACAGAGAGATTGTACAAGAGAGTTTCTCACCATCGATCATTGGCAAATGACCCCCCACGATATTTAAATAGAGATCATGGACCAATCAGGTGTTAATCCATGGATCAATGGCCATAAAGATAGAGGAGAATATGAACCATCGGACCACTCTATGTCGAGAACATATTGTAACCATTGAATTTCCTAACTACAAATGCATACTAATGCATACTAAAGAAACGCACTAAGAAACACACTTTTACCTAACGACACATTATACCAAGTAGATATTAACTAACTATTAAGTTTATAAATATCCTAACACCACATGCAAACACTTTTTCATGTGCTATCCATGCATCCCAGGAGCCACATGCAGATACTCCCATGCATGCATCTCAGGAGCCAAAAAGGGGGACATGCACACCAGATTCAATTCTAACATTTTTTGAGACAAATTTTTATAAAAAAAAATTGGATATTTGAATTCCTCTTGGAAAAATACCCAATTTCAAAAAAACAATTGTCCAAAATGGATTCCAGGAAGTGAAGTTACGAGTATTTTAAAATCAACAAATTTTCAACATTTTTCTAAAAATGGTTGTATGATTTTCAAAGCTTCATCCAAACTTCATTTGGATCTTGTTCTTTACAATAAGAGAAAGTGGATATGTGAGGACATATCACTGGTGCATATACATCATCATATCCATACCGAGATTTACATCTTCAACAAAATACTCACCGAGATTAAACTTTCACATTTGCAAGGTCTGCTTGGAGTGAAGGACACAGTTGCTTACCAACTACCTTTTGTTCCTTCTTCTTTTTTTGATGCATTGTAATTTGAGGGGGGGCGGGGTCCCATGAGGTTTTCCCTCTTTCCTCACTTTTTTAGTGTTTCATTCTTAGATTCATTGTACAATGGGTACTTGACATGGCCTTGGTTGTCAAAACCCATTCATCATGTACACCCTAGTAGTCTTCAGAGGGGGTGTTGGAGATATTACACACTCACCTAGGTAATTATTTTCCTAAGGTTGATGGTCCAATGTTGAGAATGCTTCCTTAGATGAGAATATTATCTCTATAGAATATTCCCCTACAAAATAGAGCACTCCTCTTCAGTTCAGAGTCAGCTAGACTAGTGGAAGTCACTCATGCATGGACACCTCAGTTTTATCACCAATAGTTTCATGTGTTTCCCTCACTTCCACATGTGTGACTTAGTTAACTGATGATTGAATTGATCAATTACTAGGACTAGGTGGAATATTACTTCCATTTCTTTCAGTGAGTGTCTAGATCTCTCTATATCACTATTATGGTGCATTAGTTACTCATGTAGCCTATATCTATTGTAAATTATTCTATCTTTGAGTGTAGAATACAGATAGTAGAAATTATTTCATTCTTTCCTCCATTTTTGTCTTCTCTTCACACCATTTTCAAGTTGTGTATGGTTCATTATTAGCTATATCTTATGTGTAGGTATCTCAGAAACTCTACACACCATTATAGAACAACATAGCCAAGTGTAGGCCAAGAACACATAGTTCATCACCATCCAAGAAGGTCTAGGTGATATTGATAAGTGGATCATTGAGAACCCAGATGCGCTGGTTGAGCTTCCTTTCCCCCCAAGCATGGAAAGGTAGATTGATTACACTTTGTTGGATCGTTGTCATCAATATAGGTAGAGAGGAGACAAAGAGATGACCAACTCAATGGAAATTTGTGTGCAACTACATAAAGTAGAAAAAGTATGGAAGTGTCGTGTCCCTCCAATAAAATATCTCGGAAAGACCCTCACAATGGAACAAATTCTTGAGAAAATCCAATAGAGCACAAGTCATAGGTGAAATATAATTGAATCTGCCACAAAGGTGATGATGGACTCAATAGATCGTCATATTATATAGCCCACCAAAGTCTACACCATGATCTAGGCATTCATGGCTACCTTTGCAACAGACATGCAGTTGCTCAATGAAAATGCATCCATGCATGAAGCAATGCTTGAGGAATTGTCTTACCATGGGATCGTATCTCTCTACAACCAAATAGAAATTTAGACAGCTTACATCAAGGATAAGAGCCCATGAATAAGATGAAACAACAAATTTGAATTTGTTGACAACTACATGTTATTTTGTCTTTTTCCCAACTACCTTCAATTTTTTCCCCATTCTCACAATCATGTCAATAGTTAGTAGCGAGAAGTTGAACAGTTTTGCAGTTGCTTCTTGAGGAATGCAAGAAGATTTTTTGGGGGATGATGTTGAAAGGGCTTGGATCTTGGGATTTGTTGGGGAATTAATGTTGAACCCAGGGTCTTCCCACTACACACCAACAAATGGTTTTGTTGTAGCAGCATTTAAATAATTCATCCATAAGTTCTTAGAAGTATACTTAGATGACTAGACAGTGTTTATCCTGTTGAAAAATTATATTGAGATTTTGCGTTTGATGTTGGATAGGTGTAGTCAGTTTCAGATATATTTAAATTTAAATAAGTGCATTTTATATTCATCGTTTTGTATCTTATTGGGCCATGTAGTGTGTAAGCAAGGATTGTTGGTAGATCCCATGAAGATTGTTATGATTGTTTACTTACCACCGCCAACTTCAGTGAAATAGTTACGAGCAACATTGGGTCATACAAGATACTATAGGAAGTTCATTAAAGGATATGCACATATTACAGCTACGATGGAAAGATTGACAAATAAGGAGAATAATTTTCAATGGAGTGAGGAATGTCAAAAATGTTTAGATACTTTGAAGCAAAAATTGATTACCGCGTCGATTTTGATATTCTTGGATTGAAATAAGGAGTTTCATGTTCACGTGGATGTGTCATCTATATATTTAGGCATAGTATTAGCTCAGACTGGAGAAGGAGATATAGATCATCCTATTGCATTTGCAAGTAGGAAGCTATCAACTACAGAACAGAACCATACGACTACAGAACGTGAAGGATTAACAATGGTGTATGCATTGCGGAAGTTCATACATTACTTGTTGGATTCACACTTTAATATGTACACAGACCATTTTGCGCTAATACATTTGGTCAATAAGCCGGTGTTGGGTGGGATAATATGCATATGTTTATTATCATTTCAGGAATATGACTTTGAGGTAATTGTAAAACAAGAGAAATTTAATTCAGGACCTAATCAATTATCGCACATACTATCAAGAGAAGAGTAACCCCACATGAATTTACAGTTGCACAGAAGAAGAAATTAGTAGTGAAGGTTGTAGACTATCAACTCATAGCAGGAAATTTGTACAAGTTAGGTGTAGATGGAATTATGTGATGATGTGTATTAGAACATGAAAGATATGTGATATTGTAAGAGGCACATGAAGGGATTGCAAGAGGACACTACGCTGGAAAAGCAACATCTCAGAAGCTTTTATGTGTAGGATTGCGGTGGCCTACCCTTCATAAGGATGCCAAGGAATTTTGTAAGACTTGTGATGTTTTCCAAAGAATTGGGAAGCCTTCAAGAAGAGACGATATCTCGTTAGTACCAAAAATGACATGAAAATATTTTGATAAATGGGCCATAAAATTTGTTGGGCTGATCAATCCACCAGCGAAAGGTTAGGAGCTAGATACATCATTACTATGATATATTATTTGACCATATGGGTAGAAGTGGAACCAGTAAGAGATTGCAACGTGGAGATAGTTGTGCAATTTTTTTCTGAAAACGTGGTGACAAGGTTTGGATGCCTCGGAATACTTATGAGCGATTAGGGAACTCATTTCCTAAATAAGACAATTACATCTTTGATAGAGGAGTTTCAGATTCATCATTAGAAAATCACATTGTATCATCCTCGGGAAAATGGAATAGTGGAAGGATTCAATAAGATACTAGAACATGCATTGACAAAGATGTGTAATGTAAGTCGAGACGACTGAGACTTGAGGATTCCAACAATATTATGGGTGTATAGAACTAAAATAAATAAGTTGACAGGACATACCTCATTCAGACTAGTGTATGGCCAAGAAGTTGTTATGCATATGGAATTCACAGTACCGAGTCTGCTCATTGTTGCGCTGACAGAGATTACAGATTCTGACACAGTGGAGAAGAGACTTTCGAAGATAGTAGAGATGGAAGAGGGACGAATTGTCGCAGGTTTCCATCAACAAGTTCAGAAAGCACACGAGAAATCATGGAAATATAGGAACATTAAACATAAGAAGTTTCATACAGGAGACTTAGTTTTTCTTTACGAAAACAAGTTTTTGCAGCACCCTGGGAAGTTTCAGATGCATTATTTGGGTCCATATGTGATCAGGTTTATGAAAGATGCAAGTGTTTTTTAGTTGGATAAAATGAATGGAGAAGTTATGGAAGGACTAGTTAACGGTAGTCGATTGAAAATAGATAGGGACAGTCATACTTTCACACACTAGTCGGAGTGCACAATATGTGTACCATAGTAATTTTATTATAGTGTATTATAGAAGAGAAAAGAAGAAGGAAAATAAATAAATAACATAATTTGAATGATGAAGTGATGCATAAGGATAAACAAGTAAGGAGAGAAACTAAAAAGTGTTGCATAGATGTGGAAAGAGGAAGGAACTGTGCACAGGAAGGAAGATTGAGTTGCAATAGAGATTTGTACATAGGGTGGGAAACACGTTAAAAAGCATACATGATGGGACAATCATTAAAGAGTGATCATAATGATGAAGTAGTGGAGATGTGTAGTCATAAATGAAGGGTGATGACAAAGATGTGGACATGCTAGAAAATCAAATGTATGATCCCCCAGGTGATATTGAATAATTGCAGAATATGGAAAGCATTGCATGAGAGTACAATCACATGGGACTGAAAATGATGAACACACAAAGGAAGATAACATATCGTGATAGCATACAATAGTAGAAAAAGGGGAGATAAGGAAAACTTATTCAAGAGAAAAGAGAGTCAGTGGTGCAAAGAAATATGAGTGTATCACAGAGAATTTTGGGTGTGGTTCAAAGGGATATGGTGTCAACGAAAATAAGATCTTCCACAAGAGCCACAAAGAAGCAGTGTGGTAAGAAAGAAATAGTATAAGAAAAAAAGATGAGGGTGTAGCAACAGGCTCACACATAGAAGATCAAAACATTGCAGGAAGAAGCAGATCCAAGGTTGGAAAATTTCCCCAGAACTGGAAGGCAACGAGGTCGTAAACAAAAAAAGATCAAGAAGAGGAATAGGAACATGATGAAGAAAGGAAGAGGACTTGTTGTGCAGTAAGAACCTAGGTATTGCAACATTTATGATACTTGAGAAACAAGAAATCCATTTACCCATATTGAAGGAGACAGTTAAGAAGGAATTCCATGCTTATTTGACTCAGTTACTACCGAAGAAGAACATCTTAAGTTAGCATAATAGCAGAAGTAGAAGATGCGTAGGGGATGGGCAAGCAGGCATTACAAGAAAGTGCAAAAAAACTGAAGACCCATATTACTGCAAAGATGACCAAGGGAATTGTGCAGTAGGAAACACAAGCAAGAGAAAATATCACAACTGTAAAGAAGACAATTCACAAGTTCATGGAGACTTGGAATAAATCCTGAAGTGGCTCAGGACGAGCCACAGGTGAGTGTTGGGGGCCTGTTGGAGTAGGACATTTTGCATAAGTTTTGGAATCATACAGGACCAAACCATGCGACATGTCAGCAAAGGAGAAGCACATGTGAAAGATAGTTAATGCATAGTCAGGAGCCAATGCATGGAAAGCGGAAGTTAGTTAGTAGTAGTTAGACCAATTGGTCCATTTTGTAACAGGATAAGCCTGAGTAGTAATGTATAAATATGTAATGGGTTTTGAGTTACTTAGTAAGGGAGTGAGTAAGGGAGTGAGTAAGGGAGTGAGTAAGTCAGTCATGGTTGGAGTCAGAGATGAGAGTGAGATCGAAGGAGATAAGTGTGCAATGTATGCGTGAACGGATAGGAAATTTTGGGGCAGAAATTATGTATCTTATCTGAGCGTAGTGTGCACCTGTTGTAAGGATTGAACATGAATGAATAATATAAGAAGTCGTTCATTGTGTACGTAGCCCAGTTTGGGGTGAACCATGCTAAATTCTTGTGTTCTGATGTTTGTGTGTTGTTATGATATGTTGGTTTACTTTGTTGGTTGCGCACAGGTAATAGATGCTTAATGATTAATATGAATATGTATATGATAGTTTCACGCATAGGTTGAATGGTTAATTAAGATGAATTTGTCATATGTTGTTATGTTGTTATGATTTTGTGCACAGGGTATATGGCATGTTTAATGAATGTTAAGTAAAAATGAATGTTAGAATGGTCTCCATTCCCTTCATGACTGTGGAAGCCTAGTTCCTGCAGTCCCCATAGGTACCTCAGGTGAGAATTCACCTACTTGTGGGTGATGCCGAAAGGGCCAGTATCTTGGGATTTTTTGGTGAATTAATGTTAAACCCCAAGTCTGCCCACTGCACACCAATAATAGACTTCATCTACATATTCATTTTCATAACCATCCAACCACCCACCCTCACAACTATTAATGGTAGTCGGGCCATAATTTGGATGGGTCTCCTAAACCAAAAGGTGAATAGTATAATTGGGCCATCTATCGGGGAGTACCCCTTTCTGTTACAGGGCATTCCCTCCCCGTAAACACCTTCCCATGGAGTAATTTTGCATACCGAGTATTATCGTTTAGACTATGTCATGCTCCTACCACATTTCAAAGGTTTTTTCTCGGAATTTTCTCTAACTTGATCCATGACTACAGTGTATATGGGTGATTTTACCATCTATGGGAATACCTGTGATGAAGAAACAAATAATCTAAGGAAATTTCTCAAAATATGTCAAGAAATAAATTTATCTGAGTCATGAACAATGTCATATATTACTTATAGAGGGTATAGTTTTAGGACATCATATATCTCCCAATGGTATCTAGATTGACCCTGCAAAAGTCAAAGTAATCAACAAACTTTCAGTTCCAATGAATAAAAAGATGTATGTAGTTTCTTACTATATAAATTTAATGAAAAAATTAGCAAGAACTAAGTTCTTTCATACACTTAGCAACCTAGAGATATTTTTCATCTATGAACTCTGAAATGTATAAACCCACATTCAAAAAATATTATCAGTAGAAATACACTTTTCCAAGCACTTTTGCAGCGGAATAAACACAATGAAAACCAATCACACATCCATGAAATACTCATAAATTTAGGCAACCAACCAGGGAAAACCATGATGTGGGGAAACCCAATCAGAGAGAGAGATTTATTTAGCTTTAGGAAAGTACATATCAGCAGCAACAATACAATTTCCAGCAAGAGAAAAATAACTTACAACACCCAAAATTGTCCCCACTATTTTTTCCTTGGAAAATGTGCCATAATAGATGTACAGCCTATATTTCCCAGTGAACAACACCTCCAAATCATTGCCAAATCCATGATGTACGAACAACAAAGTACAGTTGGCCTACAGGAACAAAAGGCTCGATAAATGTGCCTCAATTTGCGTGTATTAAAGCTATCTCAAAATATGTTCCCTCCTTAGCTTGTTGTATGGACTATATAATACGGCCCTCTTTATCAGCCAGCAACAACATCAGTCTTCACTCAGAAGTTTCTTGGGAAAAGTGCCCACTCTCTCTTGGGAAATTCACCCTCTTAGCTTCCCTCACTTTCCTCTCTCAAGCTATCTCAGAAATATCTTAAACTCCTTCTCATTGTCTTGAACACTACCCTAGGTATTCTCTTATAATCTGAAAGTGACCCTTCACCTTCTCCAACCCTAAATATAATGGCCAAGATCTAATATTTCCTTTACAAGATCAAGGGACATAATTCATTCCCTCCAAAATAAATCACTTTAAAATATTAAAGTACATTTTTACTTTATAACATAAGTGCACTTATGAGATAAAGTCACTTTAATACTATAAGGTACACTTTATTTAAAATTCACTTACATAAAAGAACCATTTTATCACAACTTTATAAAAAGACATTACAAAGTCAAGTGTCTAGTAGTGTAGGTACAAGGTTACTTTTGCATACAAGACAAGCACACAAAGTAATTCCCAATCTATTAAAGCTAACACTCCCTCTTAGTAAGGGAAGTACTTGTTACCATCACCATCATTTAGTCCCATCACAATGTTCCTAGTAGGAGATCCCTCTGAACTTGGAGCCATCCCCAACACCTGCACAGAACTCGAACCAGAAGATCTTCTCTTGAAAACCACTCTAAACCTTGAGCTCCTAGGAGAATCCACTCCACCCTCAGCATCGGTTCAATCACACCAACTGGGCCTCCTACTAGTGCTCAGAAGAGACTCCCTCTCTTCTCTCAGAATGCAAGACTAAATCCTTGGGCCCACCACAGTCTCAGGAGCATCCTGCTCCTCATCTGACGTTGAATCATAACATGAAGGTTGTCCTCACAACATGTACAACCTATCCACCCAATCACCAATAAGTTGTGGTTCAACCAAGTCTACCCCATCCTTGTAGATAAATACATGTCCCCTCTTGAACAATGTACAATATCCAACATCCTCCAAGGATGAGACTAAGAACAAGTTAACCCTCAACCCTAGAACAAAGAGAACTCCATCAAGCTCCAAGAATCCTCCATAATCGATTTGGAATATAACCCTTCCAACTCCACATACAACTCGTGTCATACCGCCTTCACTCTCCACCATCCAGTCAGGACCTGTCTCTGTGATAATAAGGAATACTCGCCAGATTCTCTTCATGTGACAAGAGGCTCCACTGTCAACAATCCATCTGATATCACCCCCAAATCCTCCACTATCGACACTGGATACTAGAGTAACCAAATAAAATTCCTTGTCAAACTTGGAGGAAAAGTCCTCCATGGTTGTTGTAGAAGTTGTATCAAGCTCCTCCTGTTCCTTCCTCTTATTATTCTTCTCAGGACATTGAGAAGAAATGTGCCTCAACTAGTTACAACATTAGCATCTGACTTTACTCAAGTCCTGATCCAGATTATTTTCGGCACGAAATGAGAGTGGAGATATAATAAATAAATGCACAGAGATATCGCAGATATTCAATAATATAACATAAATGTATCAGAGATGGGACCATAAACACAGATATACAGTAATACACGATTTCTATTAATGAAATAAATGTATAGAGACTGTAAAAATATAGAGTGAAAGACTCGCTAGAATGGTGGCAGTTTATCCTTGAGAAGAGATGTGACGGCTACTCGCATTTGCAAGAAGATGATTAAAATGAGGCTCTGAAGGCCTTTTTACAATAAACAAGAATGTCAAAAACCCTAGACATCCAAAAACCTAACCTTGGGAGATGAAGCGCCAAAAGTCATGTGGGCTCTGTTTGGGTAAGTTAGTACATCAACTTCCCGGGGTCGTAAATTTTGCATATGATCTTTGTTTTAGGCACATGATAGCCCATTGGAAAGGTATCGTCGAGGAGATTCATTTTCGAGGAAATATTGAAGGAACTTCCATATTTCTCCACGTTTCCCCAAAAACATCGTTTAGGGCCTCAAAATGGCCCCATAAGTTAAAAACTGTTAAAAATAGTAAATTACCAAAATTGCCAAAAAATTGTTTTGAGTCAGTTGGAAAAGGTGGGTGGCCACCAATATCCACCTAGATCAATCCTCCCTCCTTAGGAAGAAATGGTCTCCATTGCATTAAGTGCCTGGGGGAGAGGAAAAAACATTTGTTGAATCTGAATCTTGGTGAGTTTCTTGACTTGTTGGAGACATCGCACTGCTTAGTCTGTGGAAGGCTGTCATGAACCTATTGAGGCTGAGGTTATTCAACAAGTCGAGCTACATGAGAGGACGGTGTACATAAGCAATCTGTGCACTTTGTTGCAACCTTTTCGACCTGGTTCTACTGGATAGAAGGTGCTTGGGGCGAGGTTGTAGTGGTTGCAGTGTCCTTTTGTTCCCCTTTTGAACAGATTGTGAAGAAGCTGAATTTTGCAGTATGAGATACTATCTTGTGGCATTGTTTAGGTGGAACAATAGTTGGAACTACCCCTGGTATTTTGTAGAGATAACCCACTAGAGAAACAATGACACTGCGGGGTCGAGACTCACAACATGGTGTCTCCACATATATGGTTGGCCCAAGAGAACATCACAGACATCCAATGGGGAAACATCACATAATACCTCATCCTTGAAGGGTTGGATGTCGTATAAAAATCAGCACTGCTGGCTAACACGAAGATATCATCCTTGGCGAAGCCACCCAATGTTGTATGGTTGTGGATGTGGTGTTGTCGACAATCCCAATTGTTTGATGACCTTTGTTGAGATGAGTTTCTTCTGGCTTCCGCTATCAACAATAAAATGGAGTGGGGTCCCCTTCACCCACATCTATGAATGAAAAAGGCACTCCCCCTCTTCAGGATATGTTGGTTCTTCTGGTTGAATTGTTACGGTCACGACAATAGCAGTGGGGTCTGTGTCAATGATCTATCCTTTACCAGTAATTTTAGAATCAAATTATGAATCAGGGTTCGACTCCTTGTCTTTGATCTCGGCCACCAATGATTGTTTTGAGTGACATTCATCGGTGTTGTGCCAGGGGCTTTGTTGAAATCGCACCATTTTTCGGTGTCCTTCTTTGTCTTCCCATGACCCTTCTTTTCCTATGGCTTGGACTGGTTTTCGGGATACTATTTGTTAATGACGTCTTTTTCATACTTTGGTTGTTGCGGATTTGCAAACCCAAACTCCCGTTTGTTTTGGTGCTTCAATTTCTACTTGATTTTAACATCATATCGATAAGCAGCATCGAGTGATGAGATATCCAGAAAGTCCATTTCAGTTTGGATGTATCTGTGTAGAGCCCCACAGTATTTCAGAACCAATTGTTGTTCGAATTATTTGATACCCAGCTTGGTGCGCAACGTATGGAAGGTATTGGTGAACTTCGGAACTGCTTGGCCCCTCTCTTTCCGCAGTGTGGTCCATCTCATGTACTGGTCTTCATAGTTTCCAACAAGGTAATATTGTTCCTTTACCCCATCCACAAAAAAATCCCAAGTGGGCTCAGCCCCATATATTCCAGAATCCTCTGTGGAACTTTGTTCCCAGTAAGTTTCCTGCCAATGTTTGACATGGGGGAGAGATTTAAGGAGTGGGAAGGTGATCTTTTCCTTGTCGGAAAAATTATGAACAGAGAAATAACCTTCTAACAGATTTAACCATTTGTCTAGGACGTTTGCATCTATCTGACCTTCAAATACGAGAATATCAAAATTGACATGTACCTTGAAAGGAGAGGTGCTTCCAAAGTGGTTGTTTGATGAAGATGTGCCTATTATTATCGGCGGAAATTGAAGGATGTGGGAAAAATTCTCCATCATTTCATCCCTTTGTCGTGGGAGAGCTTGCTCAAGCAACATATTTATAGGATCGTCTGCTCCGTCATTTTTCTTTTCTTTCGCTATGGAGGGTTTCTTGGGCATGCGAGAGCCATTGTCTTCAAGAGAGACAAGCTCGAGACCCAAATTGCTATACTCGGACCTCGTTGGGGACATGCACTGAAAAAAACGATCAAGAGCAGCCTGCTTTGATACCACTGATCTGGATTATTTTCGGCACGAAATGAGAGAAAAGATATAGTAAAGAAATGCACAGAGATATCGCAGATATTCAATAATATAAAAGAAATGTATCAGAGATGCAACCATAAACAAAGATATATAGTAATACATGATTTCTATTAATGAAATAAATGTCCAGAGACTGTAAAAATACAGAGTGAAAGACTTGCTAGAATGGTGGCAGCTTATCTCTGAGAAGAGATGTGACGGCTACTCGTATTCTCAAGAAGATGATTAAAACGAGGCTTTGAAGGCCTTTTTACAATAAATAGGAATGCTAAAAACACTAGACATCCAAAAATCTAACCCTAAGAGATGAAGCGCCAAAAGTCATGTGGGCCCCGTTTGGGTAAGTCAGTACATCAACTTCCCGGGGTTGTAACTTTTGCATACGATCTTCGTTTTAGGCGCATGATAGCCCGTTGGAAAGGCATCGTCGAGGAGATTCATTTTGGAGTAAATATCAAAGGAACTTTGATATTGCTCCTCGTTTTTCTAAAAACACCGTTTAGGGCTTCAAAATGGCCCCAGAAGTTAAAAACTGCTAAAAATAGTAAATTACCAAAATTGCCAAAAATCTATTTTGAGCCAGTTGGAAAAGGTGGGTGGCCACCGATATCCACCTGGATCAAGTCCCTCCTAGAATTTCCTTTCTTCTTACCCTTTCCCTCTACAGCAAAAGAAACATCTTCATCAGCTCCATCTGTCTTCTGTCCACTTCTCTGAGATCCTTCCCAAATCTCCTCCTAAATGAAATTGTCTCATAGTATGCTCCAATCTGGAATATTCTCACGACCCGCCACACACTTCATGAAGACTTCCCATTCCTTGGTGAAGCCTTTCAAGGCTATCCTCACCAACTCGGAATTCGGTATGACCTCCCCAACTGTAGCCAACTCATCTTTCACTTGAGCTACCCAAGTAAGATAAGAAGACACACTCTCCCCTTTACCCATCTTGGTATCATGCAGTTTATCCTTCAATACCATCTTCCAGTTTTCATTCTTTCCCACGTACAATTTTTTAATTGCATCCCACATCTCTTTGGTTGTCTTCTTCTCAGCCAAGTGTAGGATAAGGTGATCCTTCACCCCAACTAGAATAATCCTTTGAGCTTTGGCCTCCTTTACCTAATGTAAATCCAAAGCTATAGGGTTTGTTGATGGAACAACAACTATGGTGCTGACAAAGCTCCAAATTTTCTTCTCTCTGAGAATAGCCGACATCCTGAATTTCCATTGCAAATAGTTGGAAATCCCATCCAACCGATCCTCACAACTGATGCAAACATCCATCTCCCTATCAATTTTTCAATGGAAAAAAAAAACATACTTCCCCCTTCAAAATTGCCCAAAACTCCCACTGCTCATTGTAACTCAGAGCCCAAGCTCTGATACCATGTAGAAATTTAATGACAAAATTAGAAAGAACTAAGTTCTGTCATACACTTAGAAACCTAGAGATAACTATCATCTATGAACTCTTAAATGTATAAACCCACATTCAGAAAATACTATGAGCAGAAATACACATTGCCAAGCGCTTTTGCAGCGGAATAAACACAATGAACAGCAATCACACATTAATGAAATACTTAGAAATTTAGGCAACCGGCTAGGAAAAACCCCAATGTGGGGAAACCCAATGAGAGAGAGAGATATTTATTTAGCTTTAGGAAATTACATATCACCAACAATAATACAATTTCCAGCAAGATAAAAATAACTTACATCACCCAAAATTGTCCCCACTATGTTTTTCCTTGGAAAACATGCCAGAATAGATGTACGGCATGTGTCGCCCAGCTGAAAAGCACCTCCAAATCATTTCCAAATACATGTTGTACGACTATCCAAGTACAATCAACCTGTAGCAACAAAAGGCTCAATAAATGTTCCTCAATTTGCATGCAGCAAAGTTGCCTCAAAATTTGTGCCATCCTTAGCTTATTGTACGGACTGTACAGTATGACCCTCTTTATCATCCAACAAAAAAAACAGTCTTCACTCAGAATTTTCTTGGGAAAAGTGCCCACTCTCTCATGGGAAATGTGCCCTCCTAGCTTCCCTCACTTTCCTCTCTCAGTCTATCTCAAAAAACTCTCAAACTCCTTCTCATTGTATTGCACACTACCCTAGGTATTCTCGTATAATCTAAAAGTGATCATTCATCTTCTCCAACTCTAAATCTAATGGCCAAGATCTAATCTTTCCTTTACAAGATCAAGGGACATGATTCATTCCCTCCAAAATAAATCACTTTAAAATATTAAAGTACATTTTCACTTTATAACATAAGTACACTTTATGAGATAAAGTCACTTTAATATTAGAAGGTACACTTTATTTAAAATTCACTTACATAAAAGAAACACTTTATCACAACTTTATAAAAACCCATTACAAAGTCAAGTGTCTAGTAGTGTAGGTACAAGGTTACTTCTGCATACAAGACAAACATGCGGAGTACTTCCTGAGCTATAAAAGCTAACACTTGTTAGGACCACACAATGTACCTTTTTTCCTATACTTTTTGCCACCATTATACTCTTGATCACCTACATTTAGACTCATACTATCACTTTATCTGATCATCTCAAAGGTATACAACGTCCCTTCTCATTACTATACGTTTAAT
>ML804071.1:8382-20125 GCA_009831015.1 Picea engelmannii
GCTGCCAATATGTTGGATTCCACTTCTATAGTTGCATCTTGCATCTGAGCTAAAGAGGTGGCTCTTCTTTCTCTTAACACGAGACAGAAATCAGGGTCAAATGCGCTAGCATAGGAAATTTGAGCAGAGGCCTCTGAGGGTTTGATTTCTGCAGGAATCTTGTTGTACATCTTATTAAATCTTTTGGAGAAGTCTGAGACAGACTTTCCTTCCATATTCCTCAGAGACCCAAACTCAGTCATGTAATACATATAATCTTTTCTATCTCCCCACTGCCTCAGGAAGATATTATCCAAAGCTTCAATACCAGCAATAGATCCAGGGGCTAGTCCCCAGAACCATTTCTTCACCTCCCCATCAAGGCTCTGGACAAAGACTCTCATCCAGACATCTTCACTCTCGATATTCAAGTTGTTTGAATAGCTGTAAAAGGCAGCTAGGTGCTCTTCAACATTTACATCTCCCTCCCCACTGAACTTGGGCATGTATTTCAAATAGTCTCCAGCAGGGAGAGGGTTCAGAGGCTGGGGTAGAATCAAAGGAGCATATCTGGCAGCAACTATGGCATCCATTCTGTTTGGAGGGGGATTAACACTAGCCATAGGGATATTAGGTAGAGGATAACTTAGAGGAGAAGGAGTATGAACGGGAGATATCGGAACAGAGATCCTTGGAGGAGACAACGGAGAAAAAGCCAAGGGGCCTGAGTGTGCAGATACTTCTCTCTGCGCAGCAGTAATAACAAAAGGAGGGGTGGTGAAACCTTCAGACATTAGAGGTCTGTGATGATGCAAGACCTCCGGGGAGGAGGGAGTGACAAGGATTTCTCTTTCTGATACCAGACCAGGAGGAGAAAACTCAGCAGGAACACTCCCAAAATTTAGAGAACGGGGGACTTCCAAAAAAGGACGACTAGAAAGCTGCGAATGAGAAAATGGAGTTTTCACAGAAGGGGAGGGTGTATTACCTGTTTCATCGATGGAAACCTCTTCTGCAGATCTCTTTCCCTTTCTGCACACTGCTTCCACGTTAGCTTCTGGTGTAGCTAAAGGCAAGTGTAGGTTAGACCTCGTGTGTCTGCCTCTCAAAGCCACAGTTGATAGTGCAGGTTCTCCTCAGCGGAGTCGTCACAATGGAGTCGCCAGGTGCACAATAGCAATCTTCAAGTTCTGATATCTGATGCACCTTCAGAATCAGTTGATCATTGTCGTTCAATATCGGGGAAAATGTTCAACTTCGTCCTCGGCAACGGCGCCAGAAATGTTGGCGATCGAAAGTCACTCCTGGATTGCTAGCAGGAGCAGAGCCCGATGCCCATCAGTTTAATGTCACGATTTGTTTTAAAGGGATGATCAAATGGAGGGAAACTCGAGGGGATATCACTCTAACTCGGGGACCGAGTCTGGTACATATGGTGACAAAGGAGGTCTTGATCCAACTTCAGCCAACAAGTTGATAAAAGGGTGAGTAGGTGGAAGACTTAGTGAGAAAAATGAACAAACAGCTTTGGGCAACATGCTTACGGCTATTCGCAGAAGAAAGACACTGAAGGAAAGATCCGCTTGGTTCAGGGTCTCAAGAAACCGAGGAGGACTTGACTGGATCCTCCAATTCCAAGTCACTCAGCGCGGGGAAAATCACAAGAACTGGCTAGAAACATCATAACTTCTACAGTGATCCTACCAACATCATCCTATAACAGCTATAGCTCGACTGGATCCTCCAATTCCGAGCAATTCTAACACAGTGTAACAAAGACGTAAAAGAATCTAGCATTCATCAGGCAAGAAGTCTTAAGAGTGCATACATAACCAGAGTATCAGTGCTTCATTAAAGATTTACAACCGGGAGCTCAGTTCAACCATCGATAGATACAAAAATGGCGAAAACGCCTTCATATACTCAAAACAACAACAACAGTGAAATCAAGACACTGCATTGAAAGCTTTGCTTCTGCATGGCTCCTGACAGTCAACATATGAAAGATTGTGCAACTTATGTCAGATGCAATCTTAATTCTTTGACAGTTACAACGGCGAATCGACGTGCCTTAAATTCATGGCCGTGCTTTCCCATTAAGGCGGAGGCGATGTCTAACCACCACCAACCACTTCAATAACTGCTTTCTTGGGATCGAGGACGATCTGGCCAACTCAGCACCTCGGGATATGGAATACTTCTCGTGCTGCCACATGGAATAGCTTGACTGGCTCAAAGGATATGCGTGGGGAGCCAGCACGGAAGGTGGGGGGTATGGAAATGGAGTGAAGGGGCCGAAACTGTGAGGACGCGAAAGAAGTGGCGAGGCATGAGAAGGGTTTTGGGAGAGACACATGGCAAAAGACGCTAAGCGGAGGAGGCAGGGAAGCATGTGCGATGGACATCTTTTTAGTGGGAGGCTGACATGGAGGGAAGGAGGCACGTGGCGGATGGTGTGTGGATGATGGGAAGGAAAGAAGACCACGCAGACCATAAAGGGGAGGTAGACGGATGACACATGGCAGCGGGAGAAAAGCGGTTGGAAGGTGACGTGATGGGAGAAGGGCCCACGCAAGCTTAAACACAAAGCAGTTGAGGATGGCAGGAGTGCATGAGCACCACTGATATGGGCGTTGAAATCTCAGCCATCAAAAATTTGCACCCCCGATTCCGAACCCCCCCCCTCCACTTAAAGGTAGAAAGGCAGGGGGGGTCTGGAATGGTCTTTATCACCGTTGATCCGGGCGCGCTAATCTGAACCATCAGAGAGTTGCGCCTGTGATTCCGGACCCCCCCCCCCCGCTTAAAGGTCGGAAGACAAGGGGGGTCCGGAATTCACTGTGCGTCGTTGATCTACGCACACGAATTCCAGCTATTCAAAAATGATTCTTGTTTAACACAGATGCACTTGCGCCCAAAACTTAGGACAAGTGGGTTTTTGACCCATCCTTTTACATTCTAATCCCTTACAAGAAATATCTCTAACACGACGCTAACATTTCTGGCGCCGTTGCCGAGGACGAAGTTGAATATTTTCCCCGAGATTGAACGACAATGATTAATTGATTTTGAAGGTGCATCAGATATCAGAATTATCAAGATTGCTACTGTGCACTTGGCGACTCCATTGTGACAACTCTACTGGGGAGAATCTTCTCTGTTAATTGTGGCTTTTAGAGGCAGACACACGCGGTCTCATCCACAGCTGCCTCTAGCTACACCTGGAGCTGACCTAGAGGTGGTTCTCAGAAAAGGAAAGGCCCCTGAAGAAAAAGCTTCTACTGCCGAAACAGGTAATCCACCATCTCCTTCTATGAGAACTCATTTTTCTCCTCCTTAGTTTCTTGATAGACCTCCTTCAGAGGTTTCTCATTTCTTGAATTTTGGGAGTGTTCCTGTTGAGTTTTTCCCTCCTGATCTGGGATTGGAGGGAGAAATTCTTGTCACTTCCCTCTCCTCTGAAGTTGTTCCTTGGAATAGACCAGGAACTATAGGAGACTTCCCCACTCCTGCACAAAGAGAAGCACCCGCTGACTTGAGTTCATTAGCCTTCTCCTTGAAACCTCTCTTGTTTCCCACTCCACTTCGAGACTCATTCCCAGTAGCCCCTTCACGAACTCCTTCTCCTCCAAGTTCTCCTCCACCTAATATTCCTATGGCTGGTGAAAATCCCCCTTTGAATAGAATGGATGCCATAGTTGCTGCTAGATATGCTCCTTTAGTCCTACCCCATCCTATGAATCCTCTCCCTGCTGGAGATTACTTGAAGTATATGCCTAAGTTCACTGGGGAAGGGGACATAACTGCGGAGGAGCACCTGGCTTCTTTCTACAGTTATGCAGACAACCTGAACATTGAAACAAAGATGTCTGGATGAGAGTCTTCATCCAGAGCCTGGATGGCAAGGTGAGGAAATGGTTTAAAGGATTGGCCCCCGGATCCATTGCTGGCATCGAAGCCCTGGATGGTGTTTTTCTGAGGCAATGGGGCGATAGGAAGGATTTCATGTATTACATGACAGAGTTCGGGTCTTTGAAGAAGATGAATGGAGAGTCCATCTCTGACTTCTCCAAAAGATTCAATAAGATGTATAACAAAATCCCTGCCGAGATAAAGCCTTTAGAAGCCTCAGCCAAGATTTCTTATGCTAGTGCGTTTGGCCCCGATTTATGTATGTTATTGAGAGAAAGAAGAGCCACCTCCTTAGCTCAAATGCTAGATGCGGCCATAGAGGTGGAATCTAATGTGTTAGCAGCTGACAGACTGAGAAACAAGGCTGATGCAGACAGGATAAAGGGAAGGTCGGAAGCCTCAACTTCCGACCCATCGGTGCCCCACCCTCAAGTAGATGAACTGACTAGGATGGTGAAGTCCCTGTCTGCAGAGATGGAGAGAATGAAACTTGAGGGGAGGCAAGCATACAAGGGCTCTCAGACCACCGAAAACAAAGGGGGTTTTAGAAGGCCGAACAATATTACTCCTCTGACTGTGCAAAGAGAAAGGGGAAGAGACAGAGAAGATTAGAAAATTCAGGCCCCTTTCCAAAACAATTTTGTGGCCGAGGGGGAAGAAGGGGAAACATACGAGCTTGATCCTGAAATCCATTGCTTCGGAGACACTCCTCTATTTCCTCATCTCACTCAATCAACCTACGAAGATTCTCTCATGGACAGTCAACTAAATGAATTGAGCAAGGGAGACAAGGTTAGCGGTGGCCGAGGCAGGTATAACCTGAGGTCCGACAAAAATATAGCAGCAGCTGATATTCCTGAGAAGTCCACTAGAACAGAAAAACCTGCTAATGCAGTAGCCGACAGTCATAGGGGTAAGAAGGCTCAACCCCTCTCCCCCACTGTCCACAATCATGTTCCTGAAATAAGAGAAATTCCAAAGCCTACATCTTCTTTTAATTTCAAGCATGAGATTCAAAAGATCAGAATCCCCGTGCCCCTCACCGAGCTAATTAAACATGAAGAATTTAAAAAACGCTTCTCCGAGCTTTTACAGTCTGAAGCCTCATGCCTTCCCACAGACTCCATAAATATCCAAGATGAAAAGCCAGTAGTTGTCTTAGGTCCCATAGTAGAAGATAGAGATGATTCATCCCCTCCCTTCTACACATCCCTGAACATACATGATAAAGTGTTGCACAATTGCTTAATGGATTTAGGGGCTTCTCACAACCTCATGCCCAAAAATGTCATGGAAAAGTTAGAACTAGAGTTCACCTGAGCCTATCATGACCTCTATTCTTTTGACTCTAGGAAAGTTCAATGTCTAGGAGTTATCAAAGACCTAGTCGTGACCTTGTTTCAACTGCCCATGAAAAGTGTGGCCATGGAAATTGTAGTAGCCAATGTCCCCCCCAAGTTCGGTATGTTGTTATCAAGATCTTGGATAAAGAGGCTGGGAGGAACCTTGCAGATGGACCTCACATACGCTACTATCCCAATGTTTGGAGGAGAGCATAGAAGGCTATACAGAGAAGCCCAGCTGGCATATATAATCAGTGATGAGGCCAACCCTACCAATCATCCTATTTTTTCCTTGGACACTGATTTAGGCTCCAGTTTACTACAACTCACCCATGCCCCTGAGCCTCTTCTCGCACTCAGAAAGCAACCCACTTCTCCTCATAAACTTCCTCATGCCATCACCCCCATTTGGAAAATGTTTTTTGATGTAGCCTGTTCCTGGGAAGGAGCTGGTGCTGGGGTATTTTTTGTGTCACCTACCCAGTAAACCGTATCTCCGTCATAAAAATTAGAATTTGAAACCACCAACAATGTGGCGGAGTATGAAGCCCTTGTTTTAGGATTAAGAGCTGCAAGGGAAATGGGAATTCAGGAAATAGTAGTGTTCGGGGAAGAAGCAGGCCTATGCCCTAGTGAAAGATCTCAAAGCTTTCAGAGTCTATGTCTTGCACTCAAAAGTCACTGCATATGTTCCTTCAGCCTCTGTGAAGGACATTCTTATACAGCATGACATAGATGGGAGGAGAGGTAAATGGATCACCAAGATCCTAGAATTTGATCTGGAGATTATGCCCACCAAGTTGATAAAGGGGCAGGGGTTGGCCAAGTTGCTGGCTGAATCTAATTGCAAGGCCTTGGGGGTTAACTTCATCAATGAGAAAGCCGAGTCATCCAGCAAGAGTTCCCAAGGTGCTTTATCACTAGCAGCATGCCCCTGGTACAAGGATATCTTGTACTTTCTATAAGAATTGAGGCCCCCTGACGGCATGGAAAAAAGCAAGGCAAGAGCTCTAAAGCTCAAGGCAGTCAGATATTGCCTCATTGACCAAACCTTGTATTGGAAAGACCCTTTACGGGTATTTTTAAGGTGCTTGGACCCACAAGAAGCCCATAAAGTTACGTTTGATTTCCACAGTGGCCTTTGTGGGGGTCATCATTTCTGGAAGACCACAGCCCATAATATCCTCCGAGCTGGGTATTACTGGCCCACTTTATTCCCAGATGTCTGTAGAGAAATTAGAGCTTGCATCAAATGCCAGAAGTTCTCAGGAAAACAACAGCTCAAATCGCTGCCATTGAAGCCTATAGTAGCTTCAGCACCTTTTCAGCAGTGGGGGTTGGACTTCAACGGATAAATTCATCCTCCCTCGAGTGGTCAGCACAGATGGATCCTGACTGCAACAGATTATTTCACCAAGTGGATAGAAGCTGTCCCCACCAGAAGCGCATCACACAAAGTAATTATTAGCTTCCTGGAGGATATCATAGCTAGATTTGGTTGTCCCAGCAGGATCATCACCGATAACGCTGCTTCTTTCAAGTCTGAGCCTTTAATTAAGTTTTGCGAGCAGTTCCAGATCTCATTAATTCACTCCACTCCCTACTATCCCCAGGGCAATGGTTTAGCAGAGTCCTCCAACAAAAGCCTAATAAGGATCATCAAGAAACTGTTGGAAGGCAACAAAAGGGCCTGGGATTCAAAGTTGAAGTTTTCTCTGTGGGCGGATGGTGTGACAACGAAGAAATATCTGGGCACTTCGCCATTTCAGCTGGTCTACGGAACAGAGGCAGTTTTCCCTACTCAGCTCGCCTTACCTGTGGCGAAGCTCTTTCAAGACTATGAGGGAGAACCAGATCATATGATCAGAAGAATTCATCAAATAGTGGAAGTACAACAGATCAGGGAACAAGTGAGGGACACAACTTATAGTCATCAGCAAAAGATCAAGCAGGCTTTTGACAGGAAAGTCAGGAAGAAAGAGTTCAAGATCGAGGACTTGGTATTTAAGTGGGATGCACCCAGACAGGATAAAGGCAAGCACATCAAGTTCGACGCCCTCTGCATCGGCCCCTTTAAAATCTCTGAGATTTTCTCTAACAACACATACGGGTTGCAGGGTCTGGAGGGAAAAGAAGATTTCAACAGCTCAGTGAATGGGCATTTTCTGAAGAAATGTTTTTTTTGAGCCTTTGACGACTCCTTTTGTTTGTAAATATTGTCTTTTACTTCTTTTTTTATTTTCTTTTTGCATGTTTTCGGCTTAATAAGTGACTCCATAGCCCAATAGCAAGGCACTGAAGCTGCAGAAGGATTTCTTAGAGCATCACAAGGATGACTCTATCCCCCATGGAGCCTAATGTTAGCGATAATTCTTGTCTTGGGCTCGAGAGCATTCGGGTCTGCCAGTTACATGAGAAGCGCCGGAGCGCAGCATGGAAAAATCTCGTTTTCTGACTTCCAATCAAGCGAGCGGGAAAAGTATGTCGTCAACGGCCAGGATCCATGTATAGAGCAGATCAACGATCAATGGGTAATCGCGGTTAGCAGAGTTGCGCCAGGATTAGCGCAATGGATAGCGCTTATATATCACCAAAAAGATCTCAACCGTCCATCCCGGAGGAGCACGTGGTGCACGATCGGGCTCCATCGCCTCCTCGCCCTTCATTACTTTGGAGAACGAGGACTAGCCTCCTCACGCCGCGAGATGCGAAGCGTCGAAAGCGTTCAGGACTCAGGCCCACAATATCGCCAAAGTTTTTTTAGCCGTCCGTCCAGAGGGGACACCTGGCAGCAAGTAGAGCCATCTCGACGCCTCGCTCATCGCAACTCCAATGCGAAAAAAATAGCTCCATCATATCCCGATACGCAAAGTAGCGAGAGAATTCAGGACCTGGGGCCCACTGCAATGTCGGATGAGTTTGGGACCGTTAGATTTGAGGGACACGTGGCACCAGAATGACCCATCTCGGCATATCGCTCATCCCGATTTCTATAGGCAAGGTTAGCCCTTTCATATTCACGAGCACCAGAAGCATTCATGACTCAGGCCCACAAGTATCGTCGAAAGTGATCTCGGCCGTCTATCCTGCATGAACACGTGGTGCGTGATTAGGCCCTATCGCCTCTTCGCGCATCTCGACTTTGAAGAGTAAGGACTGGATCCTTCCCATCCACGAGATGCGAAATGCCGAAGCTCCTGAGCATATCGTCTCGGACACTTCCTGAGGAAGCAGTTAATGAAAATCAAGCGGGTGGTTGAAACCTCCTTTCAGACATTAAGTAAGGGGAATGGAGGGTCTGGCAAACCATCTACCCGAGGAAGTCCTATGTATCGATTTTCTCAAAGGAACCATGCCGAAGTCTTCAGCTCGACAGAGAAGTCTGCACATGCTATCCGAACACTTATCAGCTCAGCTACCCTCCTTATAGGAGCCATGCGTAGTTAAGGTGGCATTTAAAGAAAGATATCAGTACGAGTTTGATTGAAGGGATACCCAGTTTTGGGTGACTGAGGCACGCTTCTGTGGGAGAATTTTCCTGAGTATATAAACTCAGTCTTTGTATTTTGTAAGTATCGATGGTAGAGCAGTGCTCCCGATTGTAAAGTTTTAGCAGATATCCTAGCTCTGGTTATGCATCTGTATGTAAGATTTCTTGTTTAATTTCAGACAGTATTTATTTTCCCGTCTAAGTGTTCATCTTACACTAAGAGAGTTCGTGATCGACTGATTCGCGCGAATTATGGCATTTATGTTGTGATAAAGGATTTATTGTGGCATTATTGTTTTCTCTGGTTTTCTGCGTTTAAGCGTAAGAAGATCTTGCGTTTAGATGTATTCTTCCACAGTCTGTTAGGAACCTGATGTTTATAACAGGCCTTCGCATCTCTCTGATACAAGTCTTCCCCCTACTCACCCTTACTACAACTCACTGTCTGAAGTTATCTAAGACCTCACTTGCCCATGCATGCCTAGTCTAGTTTCGGAGTTGGAACCACATCGTTCGAGCCATTATCTCCATTTGATCATCCCTTTATAAACAAATCGTGACATTAAACTGATGGGTGTCGGGCTCTGCTCCTGCAAGCAATCCAGGAGTGACTTCAGACGCTAACAGATTCCACTTGTCCATTTTCTTGTGGATGATAGGGTGTAGATTTTCGATGTTTGATCTGATATTTTCTTGCTAAGTCTTTCACCATTTTAGAAGTAAATTGTGCTCCTTGGTCTATTAAAATCTCCTGGGGTACTCCAAATCTAACAAATATTTCCTCAAAGAGGAAGTTGACCACTGACTGTTCTGTAGCTCTCACTAATGCTTTGGCTTCCACCCACTTTGTAACATAATCAGTACATACTAAGATGTACTGCTTCCCTTTTGATGGTGGATTTATTGGACCAATGAAATCAAGAGCCCATTTTTCAAATGGCTCAATGTGAACTTGTGGTTTGAGAGGCATCTCATCGGTTGGAAGTGGCTTTCCCATCCTTTGGCAGCTATCACAACTTCAGACATATTTCTTGGAAACTTTGAAGATGGATGGCCAATAATACCCTAAATTGAGTATTTTGTATGCTATCCTCTTATCTGCAAAATGACCACCACAAGGTTCATCATGGCAAGCTTTTAGTATTTCTAAAATCTCATCTTGTCTTACACATCTTCTAATTATGAGGTCATATCCTGTATAAAAGAGATCTCCATCAATCCATGTGTATCTAGCACTTTGTTTAATTACCTTTTTCTTTTCTTTGGATGTGAGAGATGGAGGTAACATCCCTGATGATAAATAGTTGGCTATATCAACATACCATGGAGTTATAACTGAAATTGCAAATAGGTTCTCATCAGGAAAATTATCTGAGACAGGAACAATCTCAACAGAGGTTTTTAATCGAGATAGGAAATCAACTACTTGATTTTCCTTTCCAGGTCTATTCAAGACTGTGATGTTGAATTCTTGCATCAATAACAACCATCTTGTTATTCTGCCATTAGTAATAGGTTTTTTCATGAGATATTTTATGGCAGAATGATCTATATGGATAAAGAATTCATAACCAGTGATGTAGTGATGAAACTTATTCACAGCATGTACTACTGCCAACATTTCTTTCTCTATGACTGTGTAATTCAACTCTACAGGGGTTAGATTTTTGTTAATGAAGTAAATAACATAAGTCATAAGATTTTCCTTTTGACCCAATGATTCCCCTATTGCAGTATCCGATGCATCTGTAAAGATGTAAAATGGCAAAGCCCAATTAGGCCCTCTTAATATAGGTGCTATTGATAGCTTGTCTTTGAGCTTTTGAAAGGCATTTTGACAATTAGTATTCCAATGAAAATGTATATCTTTTGCAAGTAATTAGAATAATGGAAAATCTATTTTACTAAAATTTTCAATGAATCTTCGGTAATAGCCTGCATATCCAAGAAAACTTCTCACATCTTTTTGGCTGATTGGTTTTGGTAGATTTACAATGATTTGTATTTTTGCAGGATCCACTGTTATTCCTGATGATGAAATATGAAGACCCAATACTACTCCTTCAGTTAACATCATAAAACATTTTTCATTGATAAGAGACAAATTTGTTTCTATGCATCTTATTAGGACTTTTTCCAAGTTTTTCAAGAATTTTTCAAAAGAATCACCATGCACAGAGAAATCATCCATATATACCTCTACACATTCATGTACTAAAACAACAAAAATGGTCAGGACTGCGCTTTGAAAAGTAGCTGGAGCATTACATAAACCAAAAGGTAGTACCTTATAAGCATATGTACCCCATGGGCATGTAAAAGTATTTTTGTCCTGATCCTCTAATGCTATATTGATTTGGTTATAGCCACTAAATCCATCTAGGAAGGAAAAATATTTTTTCCCAGCTAGTGAATCTAAGACTTGATCTATGAATGGTAATGGAAAATGATCTCTAAGTGTTGCTTTGTTCAATTCTCTATAGTCTACACAAATTCTCCATTTCCCATTTTTCTTAGGTACAACAACTAATGGAGAAATCCATTGACTGTCAGAGATAGGGTAGATGAATCCTACCTTTAATAATTTCTGTAATTCTTCTTTGACTACCTCTTTCAATATTGGATTCATTCTTCGTTGTGGTTGTCTGAGTGGTCTTATGTTATCATCTATGTAGATATGATGAGTGCATGTTTCAGTATGAATCCCCTGCATATCAGTATATTCCCAAGCAAATGCTTTATGATATTTCTTCAACAGTGCAATCAATTGTTCTTCCTAGGATGGTTCAAAGTTCATGCCAATATTCAAGTATTTCCCAAGACTAATTTCAATTATCTTACTTTGAGTATTTTCCATAGAGATAACTGGAAAAATTTCATTAAATGTTGACTCTAAAGAATGAATTGTGCAATTTTCTTGAAAAGTTTGTCCTAAGATCTCATCTGCAGCAATGTATTTTGTGTCTCTTAATTCTTCTGAGATATCTGGTTCAGAAATGAAATAGTCTAATAGATCTTC
>ML804071.1:38270-51073 GCA_009831015.1 Picea engelmannii
ACATATCGTGACCGTCGGATTTCCTAACTACAAATGCATACTAATGCATACTAAAGAAACACACTTTTACCTAACGACATATTAGACCAAGTAGATCTTAACTAACTCCTAAGTGTCTAAATATCCTAACAGCAGCAACTATGTAATCAACAGACGGTGATTGGTCTTCCTCTTGTTTCATGCAGAGATGGTGGTTGTGTCAGTTGGGTTCTCGGCAAACATCATCGAGACATTTTTGACAAACATTCCTCTTGGCACGCCTCGGGTCCTTTGCAGCTTGTTCACAGTGATTTGTGTGGTCCACTTTCTTCTACTTATTTTTCTGGGTGCAAGTATTTCTTAACTTTCATTGATGACTTTTCCAGACGTACTTGGGTTTACTTCTTAAAACTTAAGAGTGAAGTTTTTGACAAGTTTTTGGCCTACAAGGCCCTTGTAGAAAATAAATTTGGACATCAAATTCAAAGGTTAAGGAGGTGCATATGTGAACAATAATTTTACAAGTTACTGCACTACACAAGGCATCCAAATGCAACACACTGTTCCATATACACCACAACAAAATGGTGTTGCTGAGAGAAAGAACCGCACATTAAAATAAATGGCTAATTGTATGATCCAATCTAAGAGATTAAGTCTAAAGTATTGGGCAGAAGCCATCAACTGTGCAAATTACATATTAAATCGCACTCCCACAAAGGCTCTTAAAAATATAACACTAGAAGAAGCTTGGACTAAAATTAAACCAGATGTAAGTCAATTCTGTGTATTTGGTAGTATAGCATGGGCTCATATTCCGATGAGAAAAGGAAATCATTGTAGCCTAAAAGTGAGAAGTGTATATTTGTTGGTTATTCTGAAGATGTCAAAGGTTATAGACTTATTCAACCACATTGTAATGAAATTATTCTTAGAAGAGATGTTAAATTTGATGAAAATCTCTTGGCCTGCGAGCCTAATTCCATGGTTGTGCCTTCTTCGGCCTCCGAGCCATCTTCAACGTTTGTGCCTTCTTCTGTTCCTATTCTGGTTTCTTCTTCAGATGATGACACTGAGGATGAAAATCCACCTCTGCCCCCTGACCTTCCTCCAGATGAGTCATTTGAACCTGAACAAGCACCAGCTCCACTTCTTCCTAGATGGGTTCGTTCAACATGAACAACTGGTGATCTTGTCGGTGATCCTTCAGATCAGTGTCGAACACGTTCACAGTTCCAGTGAGCCTCTTCTCTTTTGGCTCAAGTTTCACAGACTCGTGATCCAGAGACATTTGGATAAGCTTCAGGTCATCCAGATTGGGATACAACAATGAATGAAGAGTATTGTTCTTTAATGGAAAACAATACTTGGGATCTTGTACCTCTTCCAAAAGGAAGAAAACTTGTCAGATGTAAATGGGTCTATATAACTAAGTATGCATCAGATGGAAGTGTTGAAAGATACAAGGCTCGGTTAGTTGCCAAAGTATTCTCCCAAGTTGAAGGAATTGACTATAATGAAACCTTTTCCCTTGTATCCAAAATGAATTCCATCCACCTTGTTCTTGCCCTTGCTGCCTCACATAAATGGGAGGTCCATCAGATGGATGTTAAATCCGCCTTCTTGTATGGCAATTTGAAAGAAGAAATCTACATGGAACAACCTCCTGGCTATGTCCAGAATGACTCTAGCCTTGTTTGTTGCCTTAAGAAATCTCTTTATGGTCTTAAGCAAGCTCCCCGAGCTTGGTATGACAAAATGGACAACTTTCTTATTGACACTGGATTCTCTCGTTGCCATTTTGATCCTAATGTTTATACCAAGAAAGTAGGAATCCATGTCATAATCCTTGTCCTTTATGTTGATGACCTTATCCTTATTGGTAGTGAATCAAAACTTTTAAACCATGTGAAAACCAGCCTTAAGAAGAAATTTGAAATGACACACTTAGTATTTTTGCACTATTTCCTTGGACTCCAAGTTTTGCAAACCAATGAAGGAATTTTTCTTTTCCAGTCTAAGTATGCTTTTGACCTTCTTCGTCGCTTTCACATGGATGATTGTAAACCAACCCCCTCTCCCTTCCAGTATGGAGTCAATCTTACTGGAACTTGTACTTCTCTTGAAGTTGATGGCACCATGTACCATCAGTTAAATGGTAGCCTCTTATACTTGACTCATACCCGTCCCGATCTTTCCTTTGTTGTTGGTCTTGTTGCCCGGTATATGCAAACACCCCATGAAAGCCATTGGAAAGCAGCTAAAAGGATACTTCGCTATGTTCGTAGTACGTTCAGTCCAGGATACATTACAGTTCGGGGGGGACTCATTTATTGGTTGGTTTTACTGATTCAGATTGGGTCGGCGACCCTGATGATCGGAAGTCTACTGCAGGTTATGTTTTTAGCCTTGGTTCAGGACCTACCACTTGGGCCTGTAAGAAACAACAGGCTATTTCACTTTCTTCAGTAGAAGTAGAGTACCGAGAAGTGGTAAATGCAAGTCAGGAAGCCTTGTGGATTCGATAGATCCTTTCAGAGTTTGGATTCTAGCAGCAACATCCGACCAACCTTTGGTGTGACAATCAGAGTGCCATCAAGCTCGCCAAAGACCCAGTTTAACATCAGCGTAGCAAACACATCGAGCTCCACATGCACTTCATCAGAAATCTCATTCATGATCAAGTTATTGAAGTGCTCTTTTGTCCTACAGAATATCAAGTTGCAGACATTTTCACAAAGTCTCTTACATAAGCGAAGTTTTCCAAACTTCGATCTATGTTAGGAGTTCAGGAAGTTGTCATTAAGGGGGGATAGGCTCTAATGCCTCCTTACTTCTCCTATTGTGTCACTATTGTAAATCCTTCAATCCTATCCCAAGTTGTTCTTAAGGGGGGATGTTAGGATATTTAGACACTTAGGATTTAGTTAAGATCTACTTGGTCTAATGTGTCGTTAGGTAAAAGTGTGTTTCTTTAGTATGCATTTGTAGTTAGGAAATCCGACGGTCACGATATGTTCCTGACATAGAGTGATCTGACGGTTCATACTCTCCTCAATCTTAATAGCCATTAATCCATGGCTTAACACCTGATTGTTCCATGATCTCTATTTAAATAGCATGGAGGGTCATTTTTTGATGATCGATTGTGATAAACTCTCTTGTAAAATCTCTCTGTAATCTTTTACTTTGCATTAATAAACTGCTCCAAGTGGTCGCATTGGCTGGGGCCATGGATGTTCCCCCGTAGGGGTTTTACCACGTGAAAACATCAGTTTGTTGATCTTTGATCTGGTTATGTGAGTGATTACTGAAGGTGTTCATCCTCTGTTGGAATACCTGTGTTGTCGAACATCCAATTCCCATGTAGCTTCATATGGACTAAAGTGTTTCCACTTCACGTTGACTTGGGAAATGGTTTTGTTCCTGAGTGGGATTTTTTTCCTGTCTAGTATGCATTGTGGTTCTGGTTCCACCTGGATCGCAAACCAGACAATTATATGATTAGAATCATGTACATATTTCTTCAACAATGAAACATGGAAAAAAACATGTGATTTTACTGTGGGAGGAAGTGTTATTCTATATGCTACAGGTCCCACTCTGTCCATAATTTCAAAGGGTCCACAAAACCGAGGTTCCAACTTGGCACAATTTCCCATTCTCAAGGAACTTTTTCTTGTTCTTATTCGAAGATACACATGATCCCCTAGTTTGAACTCCCTAGGAATCCTAGTTTTGTTTACATAGCTCTTTTGCATGTACTGAGCTATCTTCAAATTCATTTTTATTTGAACTATTTGTTGTTCCATTTCTTTTAATATTTTTGGCCCAAGGGTTATTCTGTCTACTGGGTTATTCCAACTGATTGGAATGTTGCACTATCTACCATAGAGAGCCTCAAAAGGGCTCATATTCAATGACTCCTTATAGCCATTGTTATAATCAAATTCTACCAGTGGTAGGTAGTATTTCCACTTCCTGGGATGATGCATCACATGCATCCTTAAGATGTCTTCTAGCACATGGTTTACCCTCTATGTCTATCCATACATTTGAGGGTGATAGGATGTACTAAATAGCAATTTAGTTTCAAAACTAGAAAACAAAGATTTCCAAAAACTTGAAGTAAATTTTGTATCTCTGACTGATATAATTTCCTTAGGCATGCCATGCAGTCTAAATATTTCTTTCATGAATATATTGGAAATATTTGTTTCCTTGAAAGTTGATTTTACAGGAATGATGTGAGAAACCTTGCTCATCTTATCCACAACTACCATAATGGAATCATTTTGCTTGGTTGATTTAGGCAATCTAGTGATAAAATCCATGGAGATGGTTTCCCATTTCCACTCTGAAATTGGTAGGTGTTGAAACAACCCTACTAGATGCATGTGCTCCACCTTAACCTGCTAACATTCTAATCATTTATCCAAGTAGTCAGCTATGCCCTTCTTCATTCTCGACCAATAAAATAGTTTCTTGGTGGTTGTGATAATTTTCTGGTAACCAGGGTGACCAGTGTATGGTATTTTATGTAGTTCATCCATTATGAACCTCTTAAAGTCGTCACATTTTGGGATATACAACCTATATTTGTAAGTTAGTAGGCCATCATTCAACAATTGATATCCCTCATACTTCTTCCCTGTGGGATCTTTCTCTAGGCATGCTTTTACAGTTTTGAAAAAATCATCTACTTCTTGTGCACTTATGACTCTCTCCTTGATGTTTGATTCACAGGTAATCACAGTTTCCAAGTGAATCACTTTCATACTTATACCGAGGGAATCAACCACTCTATTTTCCTTTCCCTTAATATGTTTGATTTCAAAATCAAATTCACTAAGGAGACCCATCCACCTAGCTTGTCTGGCATTGAGTTTGGGTTGGTCAAACAAGTATCTCAACCCACTGTGGTCTGTCATAAGTACGAATATTTTTCTTAAGAGGTATTGCCTCCACATTTTTAAATCATGTACTATGGAAACCAATCCCAATTCATGTGTCACATAATTGATTTCATGTTCATTTAATTTTTTGGATTCATAACAGATTACATTCCCTTCTTGCATGAGGACCCCTGCTAGTCCTTCTTTGTTGGCATTTGTAGAAGTCCTTGTTTGGGTTTGCAATTTTCAGCACTATTGCATTGGTTAAAAGGTTTTTTAGTTTGTGAAAACTCTCCTCACACTCTATTGTCCAAATGAATTTAACTCCCTTTTTCTGTAGGGAGGTGATTGGAAAACCAATCCTGGAGAACCCCTTTATGAACCTCCTATAATATCTTGCTAGGCCCATAAAGGATCTAATATCAGAGACATCCATTGGTGTAGGCCAATCCATGATGGATTTGATCTTGTCAGGGTCAGCTACCACTCCTTCCTCGGTGATGACATGGCCTAAGCAATTAATCCTTTTTGAAAATAAAGCACACTTACTAAACTTGGCATAGATCTTGTGTTCTCTTAGCACTTGAAGAACTAACTTGAGGTGTTCTTCATGTTATTCCCTGCTCTTAGAATAGATCAAAATGTCATCTATGAATACCAACACAAATATGTACAAGAATTTACTAAGTACATTATTCATCAAGCACATAAAGGTGGTTGGTGCATTGGTAAGCCCAAATGGTACTACCACAAATTCATAGTTCCCATACCTTGTATTAAGATTGTGGAATGTATGTATTCATCCTTAATTCAGAATTGATTGTATCTGAATCTTAAGTCAATCTTGGAAAATATTGTATCACCCCTTAGCTAGTCAAATAGGTCATAAATTTGTGGCAACAGATACTTATTCTTAATTTTCATCTTGTTGAGTTGTCTATAGTCTATGCACAACCTGAGGGTGTCATCCTTCTTCTTCAAAAACAAGGTTGGTTCTCCCCAAGGGTACACACTAGGTTGGATGTAACCTCTGTCCAACATCTTTGTTAGCTATAGTTTGAGCTCAACTAGCTCCAGTGTACTCATTCTATAGGGTGTTCTAGACATTGGCACCGCTCCAAGTACAAGTTATATTGTGAAATCAATATCTCTTCTTGGAGGTAGACCTAATACCTCTTTTGGAAACACATCTTGGTACTCTCTTATTATAAAGTGGTCATCTGAAATTGTTTTATCTTCCTTGATAGAGTTTAGTACTTGTATTTCATACAAAGGACATCATTTTCTACAATAGTTCTTCACTTGAAGGGCTGAGATTTGTCTCACTGAGACAGGTTTTTGAATTCCATGTAGGGTTTTTTTCTCCCCTCCCTCATCTTCAAATTATAATGTTTTATTGTAACAATGTAACTTGGATTTATGGGCAGCCAACCAATCAATGCCAAGCAACATGTCATAAGATCCTAAAGGAAGTATGTTTAGATTTGTTTGGGTGGCTATCCCATTCACAATGAATTGGCATGCTGGCAAGACCTATGTTACCTTTATTTGTATTCTAGTGGTTAGTTATACCATCCATGATTTAGCATGTTTTACTAGCTACAATTTAAATTTCTCAACAGTTTGAGGGGCAAAATAACTCATATTAGAACCGAGGTTAATTAAAATGGAAACAATATGTTTGGAAATCATACCTTCTATCTCCACAATTGAAGCTTGGAGTTCATCTTGTCTATTATCCATGGCTGCATAGATTTGTGGCATGCTCCTAGCCACATCATTAACTATGGTAGCTTCCTGGACGTTATAGACTCTCCTATTGTCTTGTTTCCTATGCGGGAAGTCCCTCAACAAATGTTCTTCTCCACATCCCCAACACTTCAAGGGTTCTCTCTTTATATTATCAGTCTTTCCTGACGCTATTCCCATGGGTTTATTTCCACTCTGAGATGGGAAATTTTTTTGATACACACTTTTAGTAGGATGGGTCATCTTAGAGACTTTCCCATGGTTCTTAAATCTTGAGGGTTTAAACCCCTTCTTTTTGAATCCAAATTTGTTTTCCTTTTTCCCATCCTTATGAGGTTATGCCTTGTTATTGAATTTCTCATAGTAGTGCCTTGCCTTCCTAATGGTCTCTTCTAAGGTATTAGGTTCATCAAAATCAATCCTATCTCAAAAGGATTGAGACAGTCCACTAATGAATCATTTTATCTTCGTCTTTTCATCCTTGATATAAGGAAATACCTCATCAACTCAAGGAATTTGTTGACATATTCATCTATGGTGAGTTGCCCTATCTTGATTTCATAGAAATCCTTAGTCTTTTCATCATAGTACCTCTCAGATAGATACTTTTCCTTAAAACATTTCTCAAATCGTCTCCATGACAACTCTTTCTCATGAATTCCTCTCACATTCCTAAGGTCCTCCCACTAGACGGAAGCCTTTCCATTCAAGTTGAAAATGGCTATTCAAGCCATTAAATTTTCAGAGTAGTCATGGACTATGAAGTACTTTAGGCCAAGTAGACAAGATTTTGCTTCTTCCCACTTCTTAATATCTCCATCAAAAGTGGGTGGATTAACTTTCTTAAACTCTTCAGGGTCATGACCCTTAACACTTTTTCTCCTCTTTCTTCTCCCATGAAGGGGTGAACTGGTCTCAATGTTAGAGAATTCCTCGGAGATTTCAGTTCCCATACTAGAGGATTCTTCAGATGAGTCCTTGAATTTAATATTCCTTTTGGCTCCATGTTGGGCCTTCTTCGAGGTGCTTCTTCTTATGTTGTTACTTTCAAGGCCATTATTTTGTATCTTAGGTGGAATTTGGTTTTTCTTAGTATTATGTTCGTCCAAATTACTGGTTGTTGGACCATGTTTCAAATGCCTTTGTATATATGATAGGATTTCAGTAGGACTACATCAATTTCAATCTGTTTTTCCTGTTCTTTTATCAACCTTTCATTGTCTTCCTTACAAATTTGTAATTCTTCCATAAGGATTCTTATAGTTTCAGCTAAATTTGGAGGGGTTTCCACCACCCTCCTCTCATCAGAATATTCTTCTCTGTTATGTGAGCTTTCTCCAAACTCATGACGTGTTACCATTCTTTAATTTGTAGTTTCCTTGCTGTCCATTTATTATTTGAGTGTTGATAACAACATTTTTTGTTAGCCAGATGTCCTGAAATTTTATGAACAACACGGGTAATTTTTGTAAGATAAAATTATCTTCATTATACCACATATAACATCAACATACAATTCATATTTAAAACATGTAAAAACAACATAAGGTCTCACTCTTTTCATTAGTAAATCTTAAATAAGCTCTTACAAGTGGGTAGGGTAAGGTACCCTGCTCCTTAAAGGTTTTCTATTAGAATTTATTTCCACTCTTTCATGAGCCCAAGAAGGCCAAGTGTTTTTTCCTTCTCTGATACCACTTTTTCACACACCCAACCCCCTAAGCCTCCTTTTAAGGAATGGGGTATAAGTTTTTTTCTTTCCTACAACTCCATGAATTCTTCGAATGAGGTCGTCATCGCCTTGTGCTCACCCAGAGATTTCCAACGACTATACCCTTGCCCAAAATCAAGCTTAGTTTTGAAAGTTATGGATTTCCAAAGTTTTTGGGGCGTCATTGGCCAATGGCCATCCCCTTCGCCACATGGAATCCACGTGGCTTCACCTCTCTCATGCCATCTGACATGGCACTGTTGTGACCTGGGTCATCACCCTCTAGCAATGACGTGGCTACTGGTTGCAGGGAGTATCTCCCATCCTTCATGAATACCGAGTCTTCGACCCTTCGTCGTTCTTGTACAATTCTAAAACTTCCAGGAGATCGAAATTCCAAAGGACTGGTTCCACTCAGAATATCCACGGTGGAGATCTGTCCACCCTTGGATTGAATGGATGAGGTTTTTTCACTCCTCACACATAGTTTAGGTGTGACGAGGAAGAGGGGTTCCCACACCTAAATCTCATCAATTCCAATGATGCCACGTGGACCTACCCAAACATGTCACATCACCATGGTGTATACAGGCCCGTCCAATTGGAGCTTGACACCTCGAATAGGGGGGTTTTGACATTTTGACGCTTCGGCGTTGGGACTATACACCAACAAACCAAATCTCTAAAAGCCTCTAAGTCTCGAAGCCCTGGACTTCCTCGCCATGTATTTCAACCTTCGACCTTAGGGAGGGTTTCACAACTTGAACCTTGTATCTCCCGGAGTAATATTTATTCAAAGTGATTACAATGTCCCACCCCACTGGTTGATCAAATGGTTGAGACAAGGTTCCCAATGGATCTTTATATCAATGGTCCACATAGCTCCCAAATTCCTCCCTTTGATTTGAACGTTGGCGGGATTTTGCCACTTCAGGATTTCACCAATTCGCGACCTTTATCGTTCTTAACCCTTCGATTCCCCAAATTTTTACCTATCGAAGAGGTCATAAAGGGGAGACGAACACTTGATGTCAGTTAGTAGTACTTCTTACTCTATTCATCGACTATACTCGATCTAACAGTTTAGAAGGATCTCGAAGGGTCCTTAGGTCAACGGTTCGCATTGGTTCGTGACTTCGACGTTTGGGGATTCTGATCGATTCAAACTCTTTCACACCCGGAGGGGGTCGACGTTGAATGATCGTAGCTTGTATATGATGGTTAGGAAAGGTCCTAAAGGATCCTTAGATCAATGACTGAGAATACTTACTCGATCTAACGATTACGACATCCCTTGAAAGGTAAATGGATGACTATGATAGAATGATCCTTTTTCAAAGGGTCTTCTATGTGTAGTACTTGGCTTCTTTTACAAGTATCACAGGGTTCCTGGGCCTCGGTCTTATGGAACTCCTAGTGGCTCGAGAGCTCAAGTCGGTAAGTCTACATGAAAGGTAATAATATCGTGGCTTCGAGCTTATGGTCACTTGGAACCTATGTATGCCCCAGAAGGTTAGGCTTCATAATCTTAACTGAGAGTTAGTTAGGCCCATGGTTTTGGGCCCAAAAACACATGGTAACGTGGGTTGAGGGAAGCACCTTTCGTCTCTAGAACTTGAATTCTATATCAAGAAAAAGGGATTTCAATTGATGGATGAGTTTAGAATAGTCCTGTAGAATCTGTCTCAACTCTGTATTCACGGACTTGATCCTTGGACAATCCCTTTTGATATTTAGCGCAAATAGACTTAGACAGAAGATAAACTCACATTCTACACCAATTTCATTTAAAACGCATTAATAATATTCCTCTTTTGCCAAACAAGATTCAACAAAGAACCATTGACATAATTATGATATTCAAATTCTACTTCAAATTTCCCAGGCCACTAGGCCATCAAAGTTACAATTTTCACTGTTCAACATGATAAACGAATTATTCCATCATCTAGCTCAAGAAACTCATATTATAACAAAACCGGTCAATACAATATAAACTCATAATCACACTTATCTAAAACTTGGAATTTAGTTGGAAACTGCTGAAAGGGGTTCCATTTTCCACACAATCATAGGCACAGTTGCTCTTGGAGTCTTCCTCAACTGGCCACCCCATAGATAGATCATATTTCCATGAGAGGGATTATGCTTGATCTCAGCAACAATAAGGGACAAAGGTTACTCTCCTTTTCCCACAGGAACCTAGAAGTTCATTTCTTATCCACCAAGCAAGGGAGTCTACTGGGATTGTTCACTCAATCCCTGCAACTTTGTTTATCAACTTGATTAGAAAACACTTTCTGAGCGCTCCTATAACTAGAACAACTTAATTCTCAGTTCTCTTCAGAACCAGAGATCCTCACACACTCTTCTCTTCTTGATTGGTGATCAGAACCATTCGTGTATCTCCTCTTCTGCCCTCTACCCACAATTTTTCCTTTTCTTTTCTTTCCTTTCCCAGCATGATTTTGTGGGTCAAATTAGGAAGTTTCTAGATGGGTACTCTTCCCCATATCCTCATTGACTCTTGAGGAATACTTCCCAACTACCAGCCTATCTAGTAATTAAGTTTTATGGGCCAGGAGATTATTCTAAGTCTGCACAATTTATATCCAGCAGAGTACGATCCCGACAGGGCTCATCTCACCATTACCGGTTCCCCTTACCATCCCTCTAATGCATCATGATTTATCTGGAAACCCCCTTTCAGCAGTCATACCATAATTTCCTTTTATTTAATAAAAAAATATATGCATTAACTTATATATCAAGGTTCATGGTCTTTCCAACATTCACATGAAACATATGTACTTAGTCTTGTTCACAATAATAATAATATTTACAATCTGGGGGAAACAAGGGTGTTACACTTTTCCTTTATGTTGATGAATTTATCCTTGCTAGTAGTGACTCAAAACTTTTAAACCATGTGAAAAATAGCCTTAAGAAGAAATTTGTAATGACAGACTCAGGATTTTTGCACTATTTCCTTGGCCTCCAAGTTTTGCAAACCAAGTAAGGAATTTTTCTTTCCCAGTCTAAGTATGCTTGTGACCTTCTTCGTCATTTCATCTCTGTGACTAGGGTTTTCTGAGGCAGAAGTTGTAGTGTGTGCATAATCTCTTTGTGGTTATGGATCCACTTCTGAAGGGAGCATCCCCCCCATCATTTCCTCCTCCCCTTGATATTGAGGCCTTCCAGGCTTTGATTTCCTCCTATTAAAAATCAGTGAAAACCACGCCTTCACGTTTTGTCAAGAAAGTAGACGACATTCCCAAAGTCCCAACCAATTAGTCTTTCACTCACCTTTTGCACTTCATTTGGCTGAGAATGGGCTCATTGGTTAGTTTACATGTCTTTGGCCATCTCCTCGAGTAATGAATCAATGGTTGGATCTGAACTGGAAGAAAAATATTCAGGGGCAAATGTCTCGAGCCTTTTGTGGTAAGGGTTTTTCTCCTTTCTATTTGAAAATAAAGTAGATCGGAATCTTATTTTTAGAAGAAGCCCTTATTTAATGGGTTCAAGGGGAATGTATCTGAATAAGTGGACACCTGATTTTAGTCCTGAGAATGAAATTCTCTCTTTGGTATCAGTTTGGGTGTGTCTTCCATTCCTTCCCTTGCACTGTTGGAATGATGAAGCCCTTAGAAACATTGGAAATACTCTAGGAAAGTATATTGATCGTGTTGAACCCTGAGATGACCTTCAAGCGTGTGCAATACTATGTGTTGAAGTAGATCTGGAAAAAGGACTGCATGAAGCCATTCAACTAACCCTAGATAATTGGACTTATGTTCAACAAGTGGATTATGAACAGTTTCCATTCAAATGTAAATCTTGTCATGAATACAAAAATTTTGCAAAAAATTGTCAGTAGAATAAATCAGATCAACCAGAAGAGCGTTCTTAGGAACAATGGTAGCAACCAAAAAGGAAGAAGGTTGAATGGAAGGCGGTTATTCATCAACCGACTCAAGGTCAAGGAGGGATTTCATCCTCTCCTCTAAATCCTAATCCCAACTCTCCTCAAAGATAGGAATCTAGTCAAAACAAGTATGTTGAGTTAGTAAATTTGGAAGAAATCAATGAAGAAATAAGGGAAACACAAGATGAAAAAGAGGGTGAAAATAAGGAAGATTCAAAGAATGCAGATCTCACTAGAAAAGGGAAGGCAATACCTAATCTAGAAAGTGGGGATCCCTCTCCCTCTAAAATCCCTACTCATCCCACCTCTAGGATTCCATAAATTTTAGAGGAAGGTCATCAGGAGGGCTTAGGTGGGGAATTTGAGTCTGAAGTGTAGAAACCAACCACAACAAGGAAAGTACAAAGGAAATTTAATTATAATCGCAGAGAAATGGAGGCAAATAGGGACAAGGAGTTGGGTATCCAGACCACTTTGGAAGGGATTCTTAAAAAATATGGCAAATCAGTGAAATCCCAATCCCACCTGACAAAGGGGTCTG
>ML804071.1:73887-84134 GCA_009831015.1 Picea engelmannii
AGTCACATTGACTATTGATGTAGAACATGATGTATCTACATGTTGACATCAATAATTGGTAATTGGTGTTGACATCAATGTTGGTATTTCCATTAATGCCAAAGGGGGAGATTGTTGGATCATGTTGTCATTGATGCCAATGGTTTGATTGATTGATGTCATTGATTGATGTCAAGTGATTGATTGATGTCAAAGGATTGTTCATTTGTTCATTGCTTATTTACTCTGCAGTTATTGGATAATAATGCTTCATTGATATAACACTTGGATTATATGGTTAAATTGCTCTATTACTGATTCACCCCCCCTCTCAGTAATCCAACACTAATAATTCCAATCCAAATCCAACTTAGCCCTTCTCCATGAGAGATCCTCTCCTTTTATAAGCTGAAGAGGATAAGGTGAGGAGGTTAGGATGATCCCACTAAATCATGAAAGTGAGTAAGATCTAAACCATTCGGATGCCACCTCACCATGGAAGTTTCTCCTTCTAGAAGAATCGAGAAAATGCTCATTTTTCCCACGTGTAAGCATTCTTGCACCCTTCCTATAAATCAGGCTGCGAACTCCTCGCAACCTAGATATGATGCAGTCTGCGAGAATCAAGCATTATTTCACCCTAGTTATAATGCAGCCTATGAAATTCCTTTTTTATAGGGTTTTTACAAAGGAAAATGCAACTTCTTTTCTCAGGAAAAGTTCTTCTCCCTTCCTTCTTCAAGAACTCAGGCCACTGCCCCCTCCGAAGGCAATAGATAGGTTTACATCATTAACGGTCATAGGGATGACGAAAATAATGTGTAACAGAGAGCCCCCCAAAGTACATGTCCTCTAGGACATGCATCCTTAACATTTCCTCTAGCACATGGTTTATCCTCTCTGTCTATCCATAAATTTGAGGGTGATAGGATGTACTAAATAGCAATTTAGTTTCAAAACTAGCAAACAAAGATTTCCAAAAACTTGAAGTAGATTTTATATCTCTGACTGATATAATTTCCTTAGGCATGCCATGCAGTCTAAATATTTCTTTCATGAATATATTGGCAATATTTGTTGCCTTGAAAGTTGATTTTACAGGAAATATTTGAGAAACCTTGCTCAGCTTATCCACAACTACCATAATGGAATAATTTTGCTTGGTTGATTTAGGCAATCCAGTGATAAAATCCATGGAGACGGTTTCCCATTTCCACTCTGGAATTGGTAGGTGTTGAAACAACCCTGTTGGATGCATGTGCTCCACCTTAACCTGCTAACATTCTAAGAATTTATCCAAGTAGTCAGCTATTCCCTTCTTCATTCTCGACCAATAAAATAGTTTCTTAGTGGCTGTGATAATTTATCAAGAAGTAAATGCATGCACCAGATTACCTTGGGAAAGAAAAAAGAACCCATTTATGATGAAAAGACATTCAAATGGGCTAATGGGAATGATGAAGCACGTGGACTAATCAAAATATCCATCTCTTCTGATTTAAGGTTCCACCTTCAAGAAATTGATGACCCCGATGAAGCTTGCGAAAATATTGAATTTGTGTTTGGTAAACACAATATTGTTTGAGCACATTAGTTAAAAAATCAGATATTGACTTTAACTCCAAATGATTTTTCTTGCATTTAAGACTATCTATCTAAATTTAAAACACTTAGAATTTTATGTGAAGAGTGTAACATAAAGTTGGAGGAAGAGCGTTGCATCTATATTATTCTTTCTAAGATAGGTAGTGCATATTTTGTGTTTGTATCTACCTTTAATGCCATGAGAGAGGCTCTAGGGAAATATTATCAAAAACCCACCCTTGAGTCCATTTATGATGCTTTCATTAGAGAGCAAGATAAACTTGTACAACTTGGAGTGATCAACACTGCAGGTACCTCCAACAAATCCTTAGTAGCCCAGTAGAAAGATAAACCCAAGAATACCAAGAAGCAACATCCTCGCCACAACAACAAGCAAAACAAGGGTTCCAAACCCACTCAGACAACTTCAACTCCTAATGGTGACAAAGGATAAAAATCTAAAAATAAGAAGATTGATAGTCATTGCAACTTTTGTGGGAAATATGGTAATGATGAGTCCAAATGTTTTAAGAATATAAAAGCTTTAGAAGCAACTAGGAAGAAGCACACCATCAATATTGATTCTAATTCTTCCTCTTATTCTCATGGACATGCACTTTCTGCTTTTGGTTTCTCCTTCAATGTAACTTCTAGTTATTCTTTGTATGAGTGCCTTATTGAATCTTGACCATCTTATCATATGGCTAAGGAGAAAGCCATATTTTCTACTCTAAATGAATTTAACACCATGAAAATATTTCTTGGTGATGATAGATCTCTTAGTGTTGTAGGATCTAGAAAAGTTCAGGTTGATAATGGTAATTTCAATGATGTATTATGTGTTCCAAGTCTTTCATGTACCCCTCTATCAGTATATCAAATCACTCATTCAGGTGAAGGTAAAACCATCAAGTTTTCACCTCACCAAGATGTAATCAAGGATCTCAAATATCCTTAGCATGTTCTTGCAACTAGAATTGTTGATTATATTACTAGGTTGTACAAGTTTGACAACTTTGAGTCATCATCTTTTCCATCGATTTTTATTGCCCATAGCTATGACTTGAGCAAACTTTGGCATGAGCAGTTTGGTCAACTAAACTATCGCTCATTGCAACAACTATGTAATCAACATATGGTGATTATTCTTCCTCTTGTTTCATGAGAGATGGTGTTTGTGTCGGTTGTGTTCTCGACAAACATCATTGAGACAATTTTAAAAAATGTGACTCTTGGCATGCCTCGAGCCCTTTGCATCTTGTTCACAATGACTTGTGTGGTCCACTTTCTTCTCCTTCTTTTTCTGGGTGCAAGTATTTCTTAAATTTCATTGATGACTTTTCCAGACATACTTGGGTTTAATTCTTAAAACTTAAGAGAGAAGTTTTTGACAAGTTTCTGGCCTACAGGACCCTTGTAGAAAAGAAATTTGGACATCAAATTCAAAGGTAAAGAATAGATAATGGAAGCAAATATGTGAACAATAATTTTACAAGTTACTGCACTACACAGGTCATCCAAATGCAACAAATTGTTCCATATACACCACAACAAAATGGTGTTGTTGAGAGAAAGAACCACACATTAAAAGAAATGGCTAATTGTATGATCCAATATAAGGGATTAAGTCTAAAGTATTAGGTGGAATCCATCAACTGTACAAATTACATAGTAAATCGCACTCCCACAAAGGATATTAAAAATATAACATTGGAAGAAGCATGGACGAAAATTAAACCAGATGTAAGTCACTTCCGTGCATTTAGCAGTATAGCATAGGCTCACATTCTTGATGAGAAAAGGAAAGCATTGCAACCTAAAAGTGAGAAGTATATATTTGTTGGTTATTCTGAATATGTCAAAGGTTACATACTTCTTCAACCACGTTGTAATGAAATTATAATTATAAGAGATTTTAAATTTGATGAAAATATCTTGGTCTGTGAGCCTAATTTGACGATTGTGCCTTCTTCGTCCTACGAGCCATCTTCGATGTTTATGCCTTCTTTTGTTCCTATTCTAGTTTCTTCTTTAGATGATGACAATGAGGATGAAAATACACCTCTGCCTGCTCACCTTCCTCCAGATGAGTCCATTGAACTTGAACCAACACTAGCACCACTGATTCCTAGATGGGTTCGTTCGACACAAGAAGCAACTAGTGATCTTGTCGGTGATCCTTCAGATCAGCGTTAGACACGTTCACAGTTCCAATGAGCCTCTTCTCTTTTGGCTCAAGTTTCAGAGACTCATGATCCATAGATATTTGCAGAAGCTTCAGGTCATCCATATTGGGATACAACAATGAATGAAGAGAATCGTTCTTTAATGGAAAATGATACTTGGGATATTTTACCTCTCCCGAAAGGAAGAAAAATTATCATATGTAAATGGGTCTACAGAACTAAGTATGCATCAGATAGAAGTGTTGAAATACACAAGGCTCGGTTAGTTTCCAAAGGATTTTCCCAAGTTGAAGGAATTGACTACAATGAAACCTTTGACCTTATCACCAAAATGAATTCCATCCGCCTTGTTCTTGCCCTTGCTCCCTCAGATAAATGGGAAGTCCATCAAATATATGTAAAATCTTCCTTATTGCATGGGGATTTGCAAGAAAAAATCTACATGGAACAACCTCCTAGCTATGTCCAGAATGACTCTAACCTTGTTTTTCTCCTTAATAAATCTCTTTATGGTCTTAAGAAATCTCCCCGAGCTTGGTATGACAAAATGGATAGCTTTCTTATTGACACTGGATTTTCCAGATGCCATTTTGATCCTAATGTCTATACCAAGAAAGTAGGAATCCATATCACAATCCTTGTTTTCACACACCCGACCCCCTAAGCCTCATTTTAAGGGATGGGGTATAAGTTTTTCGCTTTCCTACAACTCCTTGAATTCTTCGAATGAGGTTGCCATCGCATTATGCTCACCGAGATATTTCCAATGACTATAACCTCGCCCAAAATTGAGCTCTAGTTTGACAATTATGGCCTTCTGAAGTTTTTGGGGCGTCATTGGCCAATGCCCATCCCCTTTGCCACGTGGCTTCACCTCTCTCGTGCCATTTGACATGGCACTGTCATGACCTGGGTTGTCACCCCCTGATGATGATGTGGATATTGGTTGTAGGGAGTATCTCCTAACGTTCACGAATACCGAGTCTTTGTCCCTTCTTCGTTCTTGTACAGTTTTAACACTTCCTAGATACTTGAAGTCCGAAGGACTCCTTCCACTCTGATATCCATGGTGGAGCTTTTTCCACCCTTAGATCGAACAGATGAGGTTTGTCTGCTCCTCACACATACTTTAGGCGTGATGAGGAAGAGGGGGTCCCACACCTAACTCTCTTCAATTCCCACGACACCACATGGACCTACCCAAACATGTTGCATCACCATGGTGTATCCAAGAACATCCAATCGAAGCTTGACACCTCGACTAGGGGGGTTTCAAAATTTTGACGTTGGGCCTAAGCACCAACATACCAAATCTCTTGGAGCCCTAGAGTCCCAAAGTCCTGAAGCCCTAGACTTCCTCGCCATGTATTTCAACCTTCGGCCTTCAGGAGGGTTTCGCAACTTGAACCTTGTATCTCCTAGAGTAATATTTCATCGAAGTAATTACACTGTCTCACCCCATTGCTTGATCGAACGGTTGAGAAAATGTTCCCACTCGGTATTTATATCAACGGTCCACATCGCTCCTGAATTCATCCCCTCGATATGATGGTTGGCAGGATTTTTCCAATTCGATATTTCGTGAGTTTGCGACCTTTACTGTTCTTAACCCTTCGATTCCCCAAATGTTTACGTGTCAAAGAGGTCATAAAGTGGAGATGGTCGCTTGTTGTCGGTTAGCAGTATCACTTACTCTGTCCTTCCACTATAATCGATCTAACGTTGGAGAAGGATCCTGAAGGGTCCTTAGATCAACGATTCACGTTGGTTCATGACTTTAGTGTCCAGGGATTCTGGCCACTTCAAAATATTTCACACCCGGAGTGGGTCGACGTCAAATGATAGTAGCTTGTATCTGACGGTTAGGAAAGGTCTTGAAGGATCCTTAGATCAACGACTGAGAAGACTTGCTTGATCTAACGGTTACGACAACCCCCGAAAGGTAAGTGGACAACCACAATAGCATGATCCTTTTTCAAAGGGTCTTCAATGTGTAGTACTTGGCTCCTTTTACAGGTATCGCAGGGTCCCTGAGCCTCGGTCTTATGAAACTCCTAGTGGTTCAAGAGCTCAATTCGGTAAGCCCACATGAAAGGTAATAAGCTCGTGGTTTCGGTCTTATGGTCACTTGGAACCTCAGTACGTCGTGAAAGGCTAGGCTTCATTAACCAAGAGTTAGTTAGGCCCGTGGTTTTGGGCCCAAAGTCACAAGGTAAAGTGGGTTGAGGGAAGCACCTTTTATCTATAGAACTCAAATTCTATATTAGGAAAAAGGGATTTTGAGGGATGGACGAGTTCGGAACAGTCTTGTAGAGTCTGTCATGACTATGTATTCATGGACTTGATCCTTGGACAATCCTTTTTTAGATTTAGCGCAAATAGAATCAGATAGAAGGTCAAGTCACCTTCGGCCCCAATTTCATTTAAAACCCATTAACAACAGTACTCATTTGCTAAAAAAGATTCAATAGAGAACAATTGACAAAATTATGATATTCAAATTCTACTTCAAATTTCCCAGGCCACTAGGTCATCAAAGTTACAAATTTTACCATTCAACATGATAAACGAATTATGCCATCATCTAGCTCAATAAATTCATATTATAACAAAACCATTCAATACAATATAAACTCAGAATCACACTTATCTGAAACTTGGAATTTAGTTGGAACCTCCTGAAAGGGGTTCCATTTTCCACCCAACCATAGGCACAGTCGCTCTTGGATTCTTCCTCAAATGGCCATCCCCTAGCTAGATCATGATGCCATGAGAGGGATTCTTCTTAATCTTAGCAACATCGAGGGAAAAAGGTTACTCTCCTTTTCCCAAAGGAACCTGGAAGTTCATCTTTCTATCCACCAGGCAAAGGATTCTGTTGGGATTGTTCACTCAAACCCTGCAACTTTGTTTACCATCTTAATTAGAAAACAGTGTCCAAGTGCTCATGTAACTAGAACAACTTAATCCTCAGTTCTCTTTAGAACCAGAGAACCTCACACACTCTTCTCTTCTTGATTGGTCCTTAAACCCATTTGTGTCTCTCCTCTTCTACCCTCTGCCCACAATTTTTCCCTTTCTTTTCTTTCCTTTCCTAGCAAGATTTCGTGGGTTAGATCAGGAAGTTTCCATATGGGTACTCTTCCCCATATCCTCATTGACTCTTGAGGAATACTTCCCAACTACCAACCTAATTGGTAATTAAGTTTTATGGGCCAGGAGATTATTTTGGGTCTGTGCAATTTATATCTAGCAGAGTACCAGCCTGGCAAGGGTCATCTCACCATTATTGGTTCCCCTTACCATCCCTCTCATGCATCATGATATATTTGGAAACCCTCTTTCAGCATTCATGCCACAATTTCCTTTTATTTAATAGCAAAATATATGCATTGCCTTCTATAACAAGGTTCATGGTCTTTCCAACATTCACATGAAATATTTGTACATAGTCTTGTTCACAATAATAATAATATTTACAATCTGGGGGAAACAAGGGTGTTACACTTGTCCTTTATGTTTATGACTTTATCCTTACTGGTAGTGACTCAAAACTTTTAAACCATGTGAAAACCAGACTTAAGAAGAAATTTGAAATGACAGACTCAAGCTTTTTGCATTATTTCCTTGGCCTCCAAGTTTTGCAAACCAAGGAAGGAATTTTTATTTCCCAGACTAAGTATGCTTGTGAACTTCTTCGTCGCTTCCATATGGAAGATTGTAAGCCAACCCCTTCTCCCTTTCAGTCTGGAGTTAATCTTGTTGCCAAATGTAATTCTCCCAAAGTTGATTCCACTTTGTACCGTAAGTTAGTTGGTAGCCTCTTATACTTGACTCATACCCGTCCTGATCTTTCCTGTGTTGTTGGTATTGTTGCTCGATATATGAAAAAACCCCATGAAATCCATTGGAAAGCATCTAAAATTATACTTTGGTATGTATGGGGTACAATTCAGTTCGGGATACATTACAATTCAGGGGGGACTCCTTTATTGGTTGGATTCATTGATTCATATTGGGTCGGCAACCCCGATGATTAGAATTCTACTGTAGATTAAGTTTTTAGCCTTGGTTCAGGACCTGTCACTTGGGCATGTAAGAAACAATAGGATATTGCACTTTCTTCAGTAGAAGCAAAGTACCGAGTGGAGGTAAATGCAAGTCAGTAAGCCTTATGGCTTCGACATATCCTTTCAAATTTTGGATTCTAGAAGCAACATCTGACCATCCTTTGGTGCAACAATCAGAGTTCAATCAAGATCACCAAAGACCTAGTTCAACATCAGTGCAACAAACACATCGAGCTACACATGCACTTCATCAAAAATCTCATTCATGATCAAATTATTGAAGTGCTATTTTTCCCTACAGAAGATCAAGTTGCACACATTTTCACAAATTCTCTTACAGAAGCAAAGTTTTCCAAACTTTGATTTATGTTAGGCATTCACAAAGTTTTCATCAAGGGGGGACAGGCTCTAATGCCTCCTTCCTTCTCCTATTGTGTCACTATTGTAAATACTTCAATCATATCCCAAGTTTTTCTTAAGGGGAGATGTTAAGATATTTAGACACTTAGAAATTAGTTAAGATCTACTTGGTCTAATGTGTCGTTAGGTAAAAGCGTGTTTCTTAGTGTGTTTATTTAGTATGCATTTGTATTTAGAAAATATGACGGTCACGATATGTTCTTGACATAGAGTGATTTGACGGTTCATATTATCCTCGATCTTAATGGCTACATTGATCTTTGGCTTAGCACCCGATTGATCCATGATCTCTATTTAAAGAGCATGGAGGGTCATTTTATGATGATTGATTGTGAGAAACTCTCTTTGAAAATATCTTTGTAATATTTTTATTTTGCATTAGTAAACTACTCTAAGTGTTTGCATTGGTTGGGGTCATGGATGTTTCCCCATAGGGGTTTTACCATGTCAAAACATCAATGTGTCGATATTTTGATCTGGTTGTGTGAGTGGTTACTAAAAGTGTTCGTCCTCTATTGGAATACCTATGTTGTCGAACAAATATTATAAAATATATTAATATATTTTATAAACGGTTATCTCATTTCATCTCCGCGACCAAGGTTTTCTGAGGCATAAGTTGTAGTATGTGCACGATCTCTCTATGGTTATGGATCCAGGTCTTGGGAGAGGATCCCCCCCATCGTTGTCTCCACCACCTGATATTTCAACCTTCCATGCTTTGATTTCCTCCTATTAAAATTCAATGAAAACCGTGCCTTCACGTTTTGTCAAGAAAGTAGACGACATTCCCAAAGTCCCAGTCAATTCATCTTTCGCTTGACCTTTTGCACTTCATTTGGATGAGAATGGGCTCATTGGTCGGTTTACAAGTCTTTGGCCATCTCCTTGGGAAATGAATCAATGGTTGGATCTGAACTGGAGGAAAACGATTCAGGGGCAAATGTCATGATCCTTTTGTGGTAAGGGTTTTTTCTCCTTTCTATTTGAAAATAAAGCAGATCATGATCTTATTTTCAGAAGTGACCCTTATTTCATGGGTTCAAGGGGAATGTATCTGAATAAGTGGACACCTGATTTTAGTCCTGAGAATAAAATTTTATCCATGGTACCATTTTGGGTGTGTCTTCCATTCCTTCCCTTGCACTGTTGGAATGATGAAACCCTTAGAAACATTGGAAATACGCTAGGAAAGTATATTGATCGTGTCAAACCCCGAGATGGCCTTCAAGCGTGTGCAAGACTATGTGTTGAAGTAGATCTAGAAAAAGGAATTCCTAAAGCCATTTAAATAACCCTAGATAATTGGTCTTATGTTCAACAAGTGGATTATGAACAATTGACATTCAAATGTAAATCTTGTCATGGATACGGAAATTTTGCAAAAAATTGTTCGTAGAATAAATCAGATCAGCCAGAAGAGTGTGCTTAGGAACAATGGAAGTAGCCAAAAAGGAAGAAGGTTGCAGGGAAGGAGATTATTCAACAACCTGCTCAAGGTTAGGGAGGGATTTCATCCTCTCCTCCAAATCATAATCCCAACCCTCGTCAAAGAGGGGAATCTAGTCAAAACAAGTATGTTGAGTTAGTAAATTTGGAAGAAATCAATGAAGAAATAAGGGAAACACAAGATGATAAAGAGGGTGAAGATAAGGTAGATTGAGAGAATGCAGATATCACTGGAAAAGGGCAGGCAATACCTAATCTAGAAAGTGGGGATCCCTCTCCCTCTAAAATCCCTACTCATCCCACCTCTAGGATTCCATAAATTTTAGAGGAAGGTCATCAATAGGGCTCAGGTGGGTAATTTGAGTATGAAGTGTAGCAACCAACCACAAAAAGGAAGGTAGGAAGGAAATCTAATTGTAATCACAGAGAAATGGAGGTAGATAGAGACAACGAGTTGGGTATCCAGACCACTTTGGAAGGGATTCTTAAAAAAAATGGCAAATCGGTGAAGTCCCAAGCCCACCTGACAAAGGGAGCGTCTTCTCAGCCCTCTAAAGGG
>ML804071.1:90280-101174 GCA_009831015.1 Picea engelmannii
CCTTTTTTTGAGACTACGACTTTTCAAGACGGGTATGGCTTAGTGTATTTCAAGAAATTTCCTTAAAAATTAGATGGCCTGCTAGTTATAAAATTCTATTGGGAAAATGGGAGAAGTATTACCAGGGCTCCTTTCAAGGAAAAATAGTTTTGGAAGGCCTCCCCTAAATATGTTTGTTGGAAAATTTGGCTAGCAAGGAACAAAGTTTTTTTTCAAAGCAAGAGATCCACCCCTTACTCAGTAGTTAACCAGGACCTGGCTCTATTGGATGAATTCATGAATTCTAAAAGAATTCATTAGGAGGACAATCCATCATTGAATCCTGACGAAGAAGCATGGGTGTCGAGGCTCAATCTATCTCTAGTCGTACATTCTAAAGTTTCTCAGTGATCTTACTATCAACTTCATTCTCCATCTTTTAATTTTGATCTATGCCTTTCTTCTCAATCAGAACATACTTTATGCTTTGATGGGGCCTCCAAAGGATACCCAAGGGAGGCAGGGGAGGGGGGGGGTGGGGTGGAGAGTTTTGTTTAGACCCGAAGGACATAGATTTTTCAATTATTATTGGAATTTAGGGAAGAGCTTAAGCCTATGCACTATTATAGGAGATCCAATTGGTGAAACAATGATAAAGCTCCAGCTTCAATGTAGTTGGGGACTCTAAAAATACAATCAGATTTCTCGTTTTTGGCTTCTCACCAAAGGATATTCACTTAAATATTCTTATGGATGCATTCATCTTTTAGTTCAGAGTCTTCAAGTTCAATTCTATCATGTTCTTCAACAACATAATATTGAAGTTGACAAAAAGGCCATTAAGGCAATAGGCAGGACCCCTGGTCTCATGGGGGATGAAGGAATGGAGAAGATAGTCACCCCCCTGTGACCTAATGCTTAGGAAATTAGGAATAATATTAAGTTACCATGTGGTGTGTTGGTTGACGTGTAGGCACAATAAATGGGAGGCTTGCAAGTGTCTAGTCATGAAAGCTTGGATAAGATAGAGGTGTTTATGAAGTGGTTGGAGCATAACTTCAACGCGTGGGTGGCGGTTCATTCCAGGTGATGCGAAGAGAAGTAAGTTCAATATTAGGGAAAATGAAATGGATCTCAAGTCGTTAGGCCCTGTTATAGATATTGGGAATGCACGACAAGTACATTGGAAGCATGTAATCTTGGGAGCAGTCGTCATCATGAGCATGAATTCAGAAATGGTGTGTGGACAAATTCGGTAGTTCTAGGTAATTCAGGTACTTTCCATTTCAAATAATCATTGCAACATCGCCTACTCATCCTTTATTAGCATTATGAGCAGTCTGGGAGGTAGTGTGGTTAAAGTCATCTTGAGAGCATATTGGAAGTTTGTTGGGAGATTTTTTTTGTCACCCTGCCTTGGGCTTCTTCCGGATCTTTAGTGTTTTTGTTGGGAGGTTGCCCATTTTCCATAGTGGCAACTTCGGGAGGCCATTGGGAAGCCATTCAATGTACATAATTTAAGCCTAACAGTCGCTCTAAGGCGTTTTCCTAGTTGTGTTGGTATTATTTGGTTAACACTTTCTTTTTCTCGAAGCCGAAGATACTCCCAAACCTAATTTTAATTGGGCATTGGTATTCTTCAATGCAAAGAAAAATCATGGAACTTAGGGATGTTGTTCAACATCCATAGGGAGACTTGGATGTGGCCAAGTTTGAGGATATTCAAAGGATATTCATTTGGTTTTGTGCCCTTAGTTCGACAATCATTTATGCTTTAGAAACACTGTCTCAGCACATAATTTTAATAGACCAACTCCAAGATGAAGTATATGCCTTGAGGAGCCAAAACGAGGACTTGCAATTTTGGTTGGAACAAGAGAGGAGATTAGTGGGAAAACTTCTTCAACTAGCAGTGCGAGGGTCATCTCAGCAGTCTCAATGGCTCCAATTCTAGATCTCAATGAACCTATGGTGACATTGAAGGATTGGGAACTACAGGGAAAGGGAGTCATTCAACTTGGCAATGGTAGTTAGCTTTTAAATATTGTAATTTTTATCTATGTTTTGTCTCAGTATATGTATTAACGATATTCATTTCGAAGCCCCGAAGCCCCGGACTTCCTCACCATGTATTTCGACCTTCGACCTTAGGGAGGGTTTCACAACTTGAACCTTGTATCTCCCGGAGTAATATTTATTCAAAGTGATTACAATGTCCCACCCCACTGGTTGATCAAACGGTTGAGAAAAGGTTCCCAATGGATCTTTATATCAATGGTCCATATCGCTCCCGAATTCCTCCCCTTGATTTGACGGTTGGCGGGATTTCACCACTTCAAGATTTCACCAATTTGCGACCTTTATCATTCTTAACCCTTCGATTCCCCAAAGTTTTACCTGTCGAAGAGGTCATAAAGGGGAGATGAACACTTGATTTCCGTTAGTAGTACTGCTTACTCTATTCATCGACTATACTCGATCTAACAGCTGAGAAGGATCTCAAAGGGTCCTTAGGTCAATGGTTCGCATTGGTTCGTGACTTCGACGTTTGGGGATTCTGACCGATTCAAACTCTTTCACACCCGGAGTGGGTCGACATCGAATGATCGTAGCTTGTAAATGATGGTTAGGAAAGGTCCTGAAGGATCCTTAGATCAACGACTGACAATACTTACTCGATCTAACGATTACGACATCCCTCGAAAGGTAAATGGATGACTATGATAGAATGATCCTTTTTCAAAGGGTCTTCTATGTGTAGTACTTGGATTCTTTTACAAGTATCGCAGGGTTCCTGGGCCTTGGTTTTATGGAACTCCTAGTGGCTCGAGAGCTCAAGTTGGTAATCCTACATGAAAGGTAATAATCCTGTGGCTTCGAGCTTATGGTCACTTGGAACCTATGTATTCCCTAGAAGGTTAGGCTTCATAATCTTAACCGAGAGTTAGTTAGGCCCATGGTTTTGGGCCCGGAAACACATGGTAACGTGGGTTGAGGGAAGCGCCTTTCATCTCTATAACTTGAATTTTATATCAGGAAAAAGGGATTTCGATTGATGGACGAGTTCAGAATAGTCCTGTAGAATCTGTCTCGACTCTGTATTCACGGACTTGATCCTTGGACAATCCCTTTTGATATTTAGCGCAAATAGACTTAGATAGAAGGTAAACTCACATTCTGCCCCAATTTCATTTAAAACGCATTAATAATATTCCTCCTTTGCTAAACAAGATTCAACAGAGAACCATTGACAGAATTATGATATTCAAATTCTACTTCAAATTTCACAGGCCACTAGGCCATCAAAGTTACAATTTTTACTGTTATAAATGAATTATGCCATCATCTAGCTCAAGAAACTCATATTATAACAAAACCAGTCAATACAATATAAACTCATAATCAAACTTATCTAAAACTTGGAATTTAGTTGGAAACTGCTGAAAGGGGTTCCATTTTCCACCCAACCAGAGGCACAGTTGCTCTTGGATTCTTCCTCAACTGGCCACCCGATAGCTAGATCATATTTCCATGAGAGGGATTATGCTTGATCTCAACAACAATAAGGGACAAAGGTTACTCTCCTTTTCCCACAGGAACCTAGAAGTTCATTTTTCTATCCACCAAGCAAGGGAGTCTATTGGGATTATTCACTCAATCCCTACAACTTTGTTTATCAACTTGATTAGAAAACACTTTCTGAGCATTCCTATAACCAGAACAACTTAATTCTCAGTTCTCTTCAGAACCAGAGATCCTCACACAGTCTTCTCTTCTTGATTGGTGATCAAAACCATTTGTGTATCTCCTCTTCTGCCCTCTACCCACAATTTTTCCTTTTCTTTTCTTTCCTTTCCCAGCATGATTTTGTGGGTCAGATCAGGAAGTTTCTAGATGGGTACTCTTCCCCATATCCTCATTGACTCTTGAGGAATACTTCCCAACTACCAGCCTCTCTAGTAATTAAGTTTTATGGGCCAGAAGATTATTCTAAGTCTGCATAATTTATATCCAGCAGAGTACGATCCTGGCAGGGCTCATCTCAACATTACTAGTTCCCCTTACCATCCCTCTAACGCATCATGATTTATCTGGAAACCCTCTTTCAGCAGTCATACCATAATTTACTTTTATTTACTAAAAAAATATATGCATTACCTTATATAGCAAGGTTCATGGTCTTTCCAACATTCACATGAAAGATCTGTACTTAGTCTTGTTCACAATAATAATGATATTTACAATCTGGGGGAAACAGGGGTGTTACACTTTTCCTTTATGTTGATGACTTTATTCTTGCTAGCAGTGACTCAAAACTTTTAAACCATGTGAAAAATAGCCTTAAGAAGAAATTTGTAATGACAGACTTAGGATTTTTGCACTATTTCCTTGGCCTCCAAGTTTTGCAAACCAAGTAAGGAATTTTTCTTTCCCAGTCTAAGTATGCTTGTGACCTTCTTCGTCATTTCATCTCTGTGACTAGGGTTTTCTGAGGAAGAAGTTGTAGTGTGTGCATGATCTCTCTGTGGTTATGGATCCAGTTCTAAAGGGAGCATCCCCCCCGTCATTTCCTCCTCCCCTTGATATTGATGCCTTCCAGGCTTTGATTTCCTCCTATTAAAAATCAGTGAAAACCACGCCTTCACGTTTTGTCAAGAAAGTAGACGACATTCCCAAAGTCCCAGCCAATTAGTCTTTCACTCACCTTTTGCACTTCATTTGGCTGAGAATGGGCTCATTGGTCAGTTTACAGGTCTTTGGCCATCTCCTCGAGTAATGAATCAATGGTTGGATCTGAACTGGAGGAAAAATATTCAGGGGCAAATGTCCCGAGCCTTTTGTGGTAAGGGTTTTTCTCCTTTCTATTTGAAAATAAAGTAGATCAGAATCTTATTTTTAGAAGAAGCCCTTATTTCATGGGTTCAAGGGGAATGTATCTGAATAAGTGGACACCTGATTTTAGTCCTGTGAATGAAATTCTCTCTGTGGTATCAGTTTGGGTGTGTCTTCCATTCCTTCCCTTGCATTGTTGGAATGATGAAGCCCTTAGAAACATTGGAAATACTCTAGGAAAGTATATTGATCGTGTTGAACCTCGAGATGACCTTCAAGCGTGTGAAATACTATGTGTTGAAGTAGATCTGGAAAAAGGATTGCATGAAGCCATTCAACTAACCCTAGATAATTGAACTTATGTTCAACAAGTGGATTATGAATAGTTTCTATCCCTCTCCCTATAAAATCCCTACTCATCCCACCTCTAGGATTCCATAAATTTTAGAGGAAGGTCATCAGGAGGGCTCAGGTGGGGAATTTGAGTCTGAAGTGTAGAAACCAACCACAACAAGGAAAGTATGAAGAAAATTTATCTATAATCGCAGAGAAATGGAGGCAAATAGGGACAAGGAGTTGGGTATGCAGACCACTTTGGAAGGGATTCTTAAAAAATATGGCAAATCAGTGAAATCCCAATCCCACCTGACAAAGGGAGTTTCTTCTCATCCCTAAAGGGGGGGGGGAAACAAAATCTTATGGTAAGTAATGAAAATCGTACCTTGGAATTGCAAAGGATTAGGTAGTATAGAAAAAATGAAGCTATGGGGAAGTTAGTTTTCACAAAAAATCCTTCAATCCTACTGATCCAGGAGACTAAAATGTGGGATAAAGAAGTTCTCCAAGATTTGAAATTCATTTGGAAAAAATGTAAGGGTATGGAAATTAGTGCAAGAGGGTGTTAGTTGTGGAGCCTTATTATCTTCCTGATTCAGAGGTCTTTTACTTTCAGCTGTGTTTATACCCCATGAAGTATTTACACCCCAGAAGTATGTACACTCTTCCATGCGGGGGAGTGCAGAGGGGGGGTACCCCCTCTGTGGGGTCCGGGGGGGCTATCCCCCTGGCTGGGGGGTCTGGGGGCAAGCGGGACCCCAGCCGGGGTTAGGGGGCGAATCCCCTGAAGGAAAAATTGCCTTGTAAATGTATATTGTAATTTCATTGTAAATCTAGACCATTCATTATAAGGTCACAGATCTAACGATAGAGATTATGTTAGGGTTTTTTGCCCTAGAAGGCAACCCTCTTTTATGAGGGAAATGTATTGCGGCTATGGTTGATGGCGAATATTGTATTCTAAGATAGGAGACTATGAGAGAAAGAAGAGGAAGTTATAGCAGGTTTGTTGTAGGTTGTATCCCTTCATATGCTGGATAATAATAAAGGAAGGACCTGGCAATTTCTCTGGTGGACGTAGTCCACACTGGGTGAACCACATAAATCCATGTCTCTATTGTATTATGTATCTTATTTGTTTTGTTTCCGCATTTGTTTTATTTTATTGCTCCACGGTCATGTTTTTCTAATATAGGGGCCTCATGAGGTATTTGTACTCTTTGGAATTCAAAGGTGTTTCAGCTGGAAGACAGTTTTCAAGTAGCGCATTGGTTGATGGTTAAGCTAACTCATCTATCTTCAGGTATGTATTATATCATAATAAATGTGTATATGCCTAGTAACTATTGGGAAAAAGAAGAATGTTGGGATTCACTTTTGGATCTAGAAAATGCAAATCTCCCCCAAAATTGCACAATAGCCGGATATTTCAACATAGCAAGGCATATGAAATGGAAAAGGGGTGGATCCATTATTTGTGATCATTTTTGTGAAAGGATGGATGATTTAATCACCGCTTTGAATCTAATTGATGTTCCCCTGCTGAAAGGCAATTTTACGCGGGACAACAGGAGAGTCGGTCATGGGAATATAATGGCTAGGCTGGATCATTTTCTTCTAAGTAGTTCCTTTCTATCTCTTCCAATTTCCTTCTCTTCCACGATTCTTCCATGGGAAAGATCAGATCATCGTCCTATTTCTCTATTTTTTAAAAAATAAGTCAATTGGGGTTCTATTCCTTTTCGATTCAATCCCTTGTGAATGGACAAGCAATATTCTCCCCACACCCCCCCCCACCCCCCCTCATTTTCCAAACATGGTGTCAATGGATTTCAGGATCTCCGGTGTATATTTGGGAGCATAAGCTCAAGCTAAAGAAATCTGCAATGAAGCTCTAGGAAAAAAATATTTCTCGTCCATGTCACACGGAAGTATTGGAAAAACAAAAGAAGATAGAAAAAATTCAAGAGTGTATAGAGAAACAGGATGTCCAGTCAGAGCTCTTAGGAAAGGAACATGAAGCTTATCAAAACTATATTAAAGCCCTCAAGGATGAAGAAACTATATGGTAGTTAAATTCAAGAAACTTGTGGTTGCAAGATGGGTGACAAAAATACATCATTTTTTTACAAGCAATCCAAAGTAAGGCAATGGAGAAATAAGGTGGACGAAATTAAATCCTAGTTAGGGGGCGTGATCCTTTTCCTCAAGAGGAAATCAAACAACATGCATCTAGGAACTATAGTAATTTGTATTCGGAGGAGGGGGAATTGAATGAGGATTTGTGTGCTCAATTTATCAAACACCTTCCCCAAAAAGTTTTAGTTTTTGAAAATCAGGAGCTAAATAATTCGATAGAGAAAGAGGAAATTATGGAGGCAATTAATCAGTTTAATATGGATAAATTTCCAGGTCCAGATTGTTTCACCATTCATTTCTACAAAATATGTTGTTCCATAATCAAGTTTGATTTTATTAGGATGCCAAGATATGTTCAAAAATCCTCCCGCTTAGGGGGAGCCACTAATTCTTCCTTTTTAGCGCTACTTCCAAAAGAAAAAGGAGCTTCTTCATTTGATAGATTCTGTCCCATTTCTTTGTGTAATCTCTCTTATAAAATTATGGCCAATATTCTTGCTAACAGATTGAAGCCTTTGCTTAGCTCTTTAATCCTCTCCAATCAAGGGGGTTTTGTGGTCAGAAGACAAATTTGGGACAATATCATCCTGGTTCAAGAGGCGATTCATTCCAGCTTCAGTCAAGGGGGGAAATGTATGGTGATAAAAATTGATATGGAAAATGGTTTTAATAGAGTTAGGCATGAATTTCTCAAGGTTCTTCTAAAGAAATTTGGATTCAATCAGTGTTTTATCTCTTGGGTGGGTTCTTGTATTTCTAACCCCTGGATAGCTCCACTAATCAATGGAAGGACAACACTCTTCTTAAAAGCCTCAAGGGGGTTAAGGAAAGGTTTCCCTCTTTCCCCTCTTCTTTATGTTCTTATGGCATAAGCTCTTAATCTGTGACTAGAGTGGGAACATTTCAATGGCACAATCTTGGGGCTCTGAATTGCAAGGGGGGTCAAAAGAATAAACCATTCTTAGTTTGTTGATGACACCTTACTGTTGGGTGGCGCTTCCAAAATAATGGCCAGACATTACAAATTGGTATTGGACCAATTTACTCAAGTTTCAGGAGGCCTCATCAATAAGAATAAAAGTCATATTTATGCCTGGAATATAAAAGAGGAACACCTCTTGGGCATATCCCAAATTATGGAATTTCCTATATTTGATGATTGGAAAGAATTTAAGTATTTGGGAATGTCAATTTGTTTAAAATCTCTTCCAGGGGAATATTGGCATATAATATTGCAGAAAATTAGAGAAAATATGGAATCTTGGGGGAGTTATGGTTAAATCCAGCGAGACATTTAGTGTTAATTAAATCAATCTTATCCTCTTTGCCTTTATTTGAATTCTTGTCCCTCTTGGCTCCCATGGGAACTAAAAAGGCCTTGTCCCAAGTCATTCGTAAATTTCTCTAGCAAGGTGGAAAATCCAATACAAAATAATTCCATTTGGTTAATTGGAGTTTGGTGAAATCGCCTAAAGATCACATGGGTCTTGGAGACAGAGATCCAGAATTGGTTAATATAGCCTTGGGTTCAAAACTGTTGTGGAGGATAGTTACGGGGAAGAAAGAATGGTGGAAATCAACCATTGTCAAAAAAAAATCCCGGGAAGTACACGACGTTGTCTAGACTTAGATTCTAGCCGAAAACATGGGTCTCCTATTTGGAAATTGCTCAGTGTTTCTTTCTTATTTTTGCAAAGGGATTTATATTGGGTCCCAAGAAATGGAAAATCCATCAATTTCTAGAAGGATAAGATTCTTGGTTCTCCCCCTCTAGAGCAGGTTCCTTGATTGGAGGATATCAAGCGGTGGTTGATGGATCATCAAAAATATTCGTTATTTGACATTTCAGTTTGGAATACTGATGGCTCATGGCAGGGATGGAATCTTGGGGAAATCCCATCCCACCTTCATATTCAAGCTCAATCTCTTCTTGATGCTCTTAGAGGGGCTGCCCCAGTTCACTAGAGTATTCATGATTGTCGTGGATGGGAAAAAGGGGGTTATTCGGTAAAATAAGGCTATCAGGTTCTGCTCGAACAATCAAATCTCCCTAAAATAACTTCATGGTGGAGGAACATCTGGAACCGAGATGATCTCCCAAAAATCAACATATTTTGCTGGACTCTTTCTCATGGGAAGATTCTCACTAGAGAAAACTTTCTAAAAAGTGGGTTTCAGGGCCCATTCTGATGTGTGTTATGTGAAAACAATTATGAAACAAAGCAACATTTTTCTAAGACTGTCACTTTTCAAGGTGGGTATGGTTTAGTGTATTTCAAGAAACTTCCTTAAAAATCAGATGGTCTGCCAGTTATAAAACTCTATTGGGAAAATGGGAGAAGTATTACCAGGGCTCCTTTCAAGGAAAAACAATTTTCAAAAGAATCTGGAAGGCCTCCCCTAAATATGTTTGCTGGAAAATTTGGCTAGAAAGGAACATAGTTGTTTTTCAAAGCAAGACATCCACCCCTTACTCAATAGTTAATTAGGACCTGACTCAATTGAAGATCCAGATTATTTTCGGCATGAAATGAGAGCGGAGATATAATAAAGAAATGCACAGAGATATTGCGGATATCCAATAATATAACAAAAATATATCAGAGATGAAACCATAAACACAGAGATACAGTACTACGCGATTTCTATTAATGAAATAAATGTAGAAAGACTGTAAAAATACAGAGTGAAAGACTCGCTAGAATGGTGGCAGCTTATCTCTGAGAAGAGATGTGACGGCTACTCGCATTTGCAAGAAGATCATTACAATGAGGCTATGAAGGCCTTTTTACAATAAATAGGAATGCCCAAAACCCTAGACATCCAAAAACCTAACCCTAGGAGATGAAGCGCCAAAAGTCATGTGGGCCTCGTTTGGGTAAGTTAGTACATCAACTTCTCGGGGTCGTAACTTTTGCATACAATCTACATTTTAGGCATATGATAGCCCGTTGGAAAGGTAGCGTCAAGGAGATTCATTTTGGGGGATCAATCATGCCTTCAACTATCATTGAGAAGCTCGATCCTGAAAAACCTTCATTTAGGCCCTCAAAATGGCCCCAGAAGTTAAAACTGCTAAAAATAGTGAATTGTCAGAAAACTGTTTTGAGCTAGTTGGAAAAGGTGGGTGGCCACCAATATCCACCTAGATCAATTAGATGAATTCATGAATTCTAAAAGAATTCATTAAGAGGACAATCCATCATTGAATCCTGTTAGGATATTTAGACACTTAGGAGTTAGTTAAGATCTACTTGGTCTAATATGTCGTTAGGTAAAAGTGTGTTTTTTTAGTATGCATTAGTATGCATTTGTAGTTAGGAAATCCGACGGTCACGATATGTTCCCGACATAGAGTGATCCGACGGTTCATACTCTCCTCGATCTTAACGAGCATTGATCCATGGCTTAACACCCGATTGGTCCATGATCTCTATTTAAAGAGCATGGAGGGTCATTTGCCTATGATCGATTGTGAGAAACTCTCTTGTAAAATCTCTCTGTAATATTTTTATTTGCATTAATAAACTGCTCCAAGTGGCCGCGTTGGCTGGGGCCGTGGATGTTTCCCCGTAGGGGTTTTACCACGTGAAAACATCGGTGTGTT
>ML804071.1:139566-149708 GCA_009831015.1 Picea engelmannii
TATATATATATATATATCATAGACAATCAGTTATGATCCTCAAGTGACATGTCAATTATGTCAATTTCTTGTCTCGTCTCCTTTTTTTTAAATTGAAATTCCTCTATAAATTAACATTCCTCTTCTTCATTTTTCATCTCCTTGGTTATTTTTCAGATCAATGGGTAGATGAACCCATTCTGGGATTTTTGTCTATTTTCTCCGCCGATGAGAAACCCACAACACAGTTTGATTTCAGCATGTTTCTGGCGAACAACATTCATGAGAAATTCGTCAATTTCTCCACAGAAGGCATGTTCTAATATTCTTCAATACTAGCATACCTATTCATTTTCTTCCAAGCAGACAAATTTTCTTTTTCTATGCAGAAGATGGACGAAGATGGCAGACCCCAGGCAGTAACCGCATGGACTTCCATTCTCAGACTTAACTCCATGGAATTCAGTTTCAAGCAGTTCATCGATAAGTTCTACCACCCAGTGGTGAGTATGCTCAGTGGCAGACCTGAACGTAGAATTAATGATGAATTTCAAAGAATCCTACATCTCTCGGACCATACAAAGACTGGTGATTGGTACCTGTACCAAAATCACACTGAGATCAGAGTCTCTGGGTGTGAATTGGCCCCATATAAACTACCCAAATACTTACCTGTCATAATTTTTTCCCTGGAATACATAAGGCATATGATAAACTTGGACGATATTCATTTTGTGTCTTTAAAGAAGAAGCAACAGCTCAGAATCAAAGGGTAGATTGGGTCTTTCACCTGCAACAGTCGAGGCGTCGGAGAGGAAGCAGACAGACTGCTAAGGGAAATGAAATTCTTTGTCAGTTTCACATGGCACTACGATCCGTGTGGGATAATTTCAGAGATGAGGATAAAAAACAAGAATATCCCGTATGTTCATATATCTAGGCCTGAGGTAGAAAAATTTGCAAACCAAACAGGATGGGAGCCAAATACTTTGGTTGAGACAGAACAACAGGACCTCCCGGTCACTGTATCACAGAAAACCACACCACAAGCTTCAAAGGAGAAAAGGCATAGGCAGGATCTGTCACCTCCTGTCACTGAAGTATCATCAGAAGAATTTCGACTGCATACTAAGAGGCCAAAAGCCAATCCGACTCCTAACCCGGCTGAAGAAAAGGAGTTTCCATCCACTACAATGATAGAGGTTGATCGATCACTCCTTAGTACAAGTGGCAAGAAGATCGTAACCACAGTATTACCAAAGAATCCTATGGCCACTCCACCAATCAACCAGCCAGGCAAGATAGGACCGAAGCTGAGCATCTTTGAGAAATATGATTTGATCAAGAAAAAGAATCAGACTCTGACCAACAGCACATACGCCCAGTTCTGGAAGCAGACGTTGACTGCACAACACATAATACTATTAGCATTCGATACTGAGAAGGGAAGAATGCACATGGCATTCCTCCAAGAACAGGTACCAGACCCAAAGGTAATCACCGATTACATAAGGGCCAGTTTTGAATTCCAGACTAAGGACATGCATCCAGCTGATCAAATGGATCTGCACAGGAAAACGGGAGAAATGGTTTTCTCCACATTGGCACATGCTTCCACTACAGCCTCCAGGTTACAAGTGTCTCTGAACAATGTTTAGACACAGTTGAAGTTGGAGAAAATATCATCCTTTGCCAAGGATAACATAAGCAAGATGTTGGAGGAACTGGTCCTCAAGATCAGGTATGATCCCTCGAATGTGAAAGCAGTCGAGGAGATGATCAAGAAGAAAAATGATGACATAGCATCTTTGAGGAAACAATTGAAGCTGCCACCAACAATAGACTCTCAAGCAAAGGAAATAACAGAGACAGAAGGAGAAAAAGATGAGATGCTTAGGTTGATCATGGAGTAGAATGCACAATTGAAGGAAATGGAAGATGAAATGGAGAAGCTAGTGAAAGAGAAAGAACAATCAAAACCCATGGAAGTCATTCCATTGAGTGCAGTTCCACTCTCACGAGTAAGCACAGCATCACTAGCAGAAGTTCCATCGGCAAATCCACTGACGTCTCTGGAAAAGATGGTTGAATTGGCTAAATCTATGGAAGAGATGAACCTGCAGGAGACAGAGATTAGCAGGCTCAAAAAGGAGATTGAGAACCTTCAGGAACTCAAATATTCTTACCAAACTAGCTACTCCAAGGAAAAACAAGTGTCAGACCAGCTCAAACAAGAGTTGCAACAACTTCAAAAGTAAACGGTGGCAGGCAAAACATTGGTCGAAGTCAAAGAAAGTGTCTGGATAGACATCACCAAGTCTATGAACGAAATATGGCCAATGATACAGATTATGTTTGAGAAAAATGAATTGGTGCAGAGAATTAAACAAGCAATTGAGAAGATTAGATCAGAACTAGGAGAGATGTCCGCACAGTCTAATGAAATCATCGAATTCTTGAATTCTAAAACTAGAGAGGAGATGGAAGAGCTAAGAATTGAGGATAGAACAGAGACCATCCTTGAGTTCAAGAGAGTCTTGACCAAGAGAGGACTGATGCTACAGCTGGAAGAAAAGGTTCAGGCTATGGACCTTGGGGTACAAAGGTTTTTCAGCAAGATCGAGGCTCTACAGAAGAAAGTTCTTCCTGGTTTGAAGGTGATAAATGATAAATTGATGACACTCCCAGATTACAAAAAGAGACTAGCCGACGTGGCTAAGGACAGTTCGAAATTTTCAGGAATTCAAGGTAGTATCACTAGCAAGGTATTCCTAGATTCATTTCCATTGGACATCATCATACAACATGAGATCCAGTACATCTTCATCACCAAGCCTACTTTTTCCAAGTACACGGAGATGGATGAAGTCTATTGAAGATTACTCAAATTCAACGTCCCTAGTCATCTTCGATGGGAAGAACTTTGCGACCTGATCGAGTAATCGATGTGTTGTCCCAGCCCAGTCAGCTATCCAGTCTGACGAGGTCATGCAGAGGCCTCACCAACGGTTCACCCAGAAATCAGCATGCAGTTTAGACACATCATCAAACAATTTCCTAGATTTTTGTAATTTGTTAAGTTAGTTAAGCTAAAAATAGATTTACCACGTCCTGATCTTTAATGACAGGATCATTTGTATTTTGGGTTATAAATACTTCACTTTTCAAAGTATTGAGGGTTGAACTTTACGCCCTGAGAGCTACCAGACTATAATATTTTTCAAGAGATCTTCCATTAATACAAAGAGGCATCTTCACAGGATTCTTGCGTGTACTCATTGGTGATGTTTTCCTTTCTAAATTAAATGTTATTCTCGCTTAGTTATCTGATTGTTTTCTAAATATAATCTTTGAAAGTAACGAACGTAGTAGGATTTATCTTTGTATACCTTGTTTCTGACTTTAAAATATTTTAATGTTTCATCTTCTTATTTTACGATAAAGAAATTCTTAACTACTTCTTTGTTGTATTTGACATTCTCACCTTTTCTGCTATTCATCATTTATGCTGCTAAAAGAATCCAGCGATTACATTATCTCGCCCTGTGAAAAGTTTCTTTGTTTTCTGGTTTAGATTTTATTTACATGATACAGGCCCCATATCCCAATGGATGTGTAAATCTCTCTCAGCCAACCCAACAAAAACTACAACAAACAAAACAAACATATTTTATTTACCTAGCCTAATATTTTAAATTTGAAACATATCTAAATCATACAGAGAGATCCCTCTCTGAAGCTGGTAGGGATAGATCCCAGCTTCGAAGTGGTTGGATAAAGTTACCTCCCGTATATTTCTTCTTTTCTGACAACCTCTAGGAAATTTACAGAGCGTTACCACCTTCTATCTCCACCATTGAAGCTTGGTGTTCATCTTTTCTATTATCCATGGATGCATAGATTTGTAGCATGCTCCTAGCCACATCATTAACTATGGTATCTTCCTGGATGTTCTAGACTCTCCTATTGTCTGGTTTCCTATGCGGGAAGTCCCTCAAAAAATGTTCTTATCCACATCCCCGACACTTCAAGGGTTCTCTCTTTATATTATCAGTCTTTCCTAACACTATTCCCATGGGTTTATTTCCAATCTGAGATGGGAAATTTTGTTGATACACACTTTTAGTAGGATGGCTCATCTTAGAGACTTTCCCATGGTTCTTAAATCTTGAGGGTTTAAACCCCTTCTTCTTGAATCCAAATTTGTTTTCCTTTTTCCCATCCTTATGAAGTTATGCCTTGTTATTGAATTTCTCATAGCAGTGCCTTGCCTTCCTAATGGTCTCTTCTAAGGTATTAGGTTCATCAAAATCAATCATGTCTCAAAAGGATTGAGACAGTCCACTAATGAATCATTTTATCTTCATCTTTTCATCCTTGATATAAGGACATACCTCATCAACTCAAGGAATTTGTTGACATATTCATCTATGGTGAGTTGTCCTAGCTTGATTTCATAGAACTCCTTATTCTTTTAATCATAGTACCTCTCAGATAGATACTTTTGCTTAAAACATTTCTCAAATCATCTCCATGACATCTCTTTCTCATGAATTCCTCTCACATTCCTAAGGTCCTCCCACTAGACGGAAGCCTTTCCATTCAAGTTGAAAATGGCTATTCGGGCCATTAAATTTTCAGAGTAGTCATGGACTATGAAGTACTTTAGGCCAAGTAGACAAGATTTTGCTTCTTCCCACTTCTTAATATCTCCATCAAAAGTGGGTGGATTAGCTTTCTTAAACTCTTCAGGGTCACGACCCTTAACACTTTTTATCCTCTTTCTTCTCCCATGAAGGGTGAATTGGTCTCACTGTTAGAGAATTCCTTAGAGATGTCAGTTCCCATACTAGAGGATTCTTCAGATGAGTCCTTGAAGTTAGTATGCCTTTTGGCTCCATGTTGGGCCTTCTTCAAGGTGCTCCTTCTTATGTTGTTACTTTCAAGGCCATTATTTTGTATCTCAGGTGGAATTTGGTTTTTCTTAGTATTATGTCCGTCCACATTACTAGTTGTTGGACCATGTTTCAAATGCCTTTGTATATATGATAGGCTTTCCGTAGGACTACATTAATTTCAATGTTTTTTTCCTGTTCTTTTATCAACCTTTCATTGTCTTCCTTACAACTTTGTAATTCTGCCATAAGGATTCTTATAGTTTCAGCTAATTCTGGAGGGGTTTCCACCACCCTCCTCTCATCAGAATCTTCTTCTCTATTATGTGAGATTTATCCAAACTCATGATGTGTTACCATTCTTTAAGTTGTAGTTTCCTTGCTGTCCAATTATTATTTGAGTGTTGATAACAACATTTTTTGTTAGCCAGTTGTCCTCAAATTTTATGAACAACACGGGTAATTTTTGTAAGATAAAATTATGTTCATTATACCACATATAACATCAACATACAATTCATATTTAAAACATGTAAAGACAACATAAGGTCTCACTCTTTTCAGTATTAAAGCTTAAATAAGCTCTTACAAGTGGGTAGGGTAAGGTACCCTGCTCCTTAAAGGTTTTCTATTAGAATTTATTTCCACTCTTTCATGAGCCCAAGCAGGCCAAGTGTTTTTTTCTTCTTTGATATCATGTTTTCACACACCCGACCCCCTAAGCCTCCTTTTAAGGGACGGGGTATAATTTTTTTTCTTTGCTACAACTCCCTGAATTCTTCGAATGAGGTCGCCATCACCTTATGCTCACCTAGAGATTTCCAACGACTATACCCTCGCCCAAAATCGAGCTTAGTTTTGAAAGTTATGGCCTTCCGAAGTTTTTGGGGCGCCATTGGCCAATGGACATCGCCTTCGCCACATGGAATCCACGTGGCTTCACCTCTCTCATGCCATATGACATGGCACTGTTGTGACCTGGGTCATCACCCTCTGGCAATGACGTGGCTACTGGTTGCAGGGAGTATCTCCCATCCTTCACGAATACCGAGTCTTCGGCCCTTCGTCATTCTTGTACAATTCTAAAACTTTCGAGAGACTGAAATTCCAAAGGACTGGTTCCACTCAGAGTATCCATGGTGGAGCTCTGTCCACCCTTGAATAGAAAGGACGAGGTTTTTTCACTCCTCACACATAGTTTAGGTGTGACAAGGAAGAGGGGTTCCCACACTTAAATCTCATCAATTCCCATGACGCCACATGGACCTACCCAAACATGTCACATCACCATGGTGTATACAGGCCCATCCAATTGGAGCTTGACACCTCGAGTAGGGGGGGTTTGACATTTTGACGCTTTGGCGTTGGGACTATGCACCAACAACCAAATCTCCCTAAGCCTCTAAGTCCCGAAGCCTCGAACTTCCTCGCCATGTATTTCGACCTTCGACCTTAGGGAGGGTTTCACAACTCGAACCTTGTATCTCCCAGAGTAATATTTATTCAAAGTGATTACAATGTCCCACCCCATTGGTTGATCAAACGATTGAGAAAAGGTTCCCAATGGATCTTTATATCAATGGTCCACATCACTCCCAAATTCCTCCCCTTGATTTGACATTTGGCAGGATTTCACCACCTCGAGATTTCACCAATTCGCGACCTTTATCATTCTTAACCCTTCGATTCCCCAAAGTTTTACCTGTCGAAGAGGTCATAAAGGGGAGATGAACACTTGATGTCGGTTAGTAGTACTTATTACTCTATTCATCGACTATACTCGATCTAACAGTTGAGAAGGATCTCGAAGGGTCCTTAGGTTAACAGGTCACTTTGGTTCTTACTTCGACGTTTGGGGATTCTGACAGATTCAAACTCTTTCACACCCGGAGTGGGTCGATGTCGAATGATCGTAGCTTGTATATGATAGTTAGGAAAGGTCCTAAAGGATCCTTAGATCAACAACTGAGAATACTTACTCGATCTGACGGTTACGACATCCCTCAAAAGGTAAATGGATGACTATGATAGAATGATCCTTTTTCAAAGGGCCTTCTATGTGTAGTACTTGGCTTCTTTTACAGGTATCGCAGGGTTCCTGGGCCTCATTCTTATGGAACTCCTAGTGGCTCAAGAGCTCAATTCGGTAAGCCTACATGAAAGGTAATAATCCCGTGGCTTCGGGCGTATGGTCACTTGGAACCTATGTATGCCCTGGAAGGTTAGGCTTCATAATATTAACCAAGAGTTAGTTAGGCCCATGGTTTTGGGCCCAAAAACACATGGTAAAGTGGGTTGAGGGAAGCGCCTTTCGTCTCTAGAACTTGAATTCTATATCAGGAAAAAGGGATTTCAAGTGATGGACGAGTTCAGAATAGTCCTGTAGACTCTGTCTCGACTCTGTATTCATGGACTTGATCCTTGGACAATCCTTTTTGAGATTTAGCGCAAATAGACTTAGACATAAGGTAAACTCACCTTCTTCCCCAATTTCATTTAAAACGCATTAATAATAGTCCTCCTTTGCTAAACAAGATTCACCATAGAACCATTGACAGAATTATGATATTCAAATTCTATTTCAAATTTCTCAGGCCACTAGGCCATCAAAGTTACAATTTTTATTTTTCAACATGATAAACGAATTATGCCATCATCTAGCTCAAGAAACTCATATTATAACAAAACCGGTCAATACAATATAAACTCATAATCACACTTATCTAAAACTTGGAATTTAGTTGGAAACTGTTGAAAGGGGTTCCATTTTCCACCCAACCATAGGCACAGTTGCTCTTGGAGTCTTCCTCAACTAGCCACCCCATAGCTAGATCATATTTCCATGAGAGGGATTATGCTTGATCTCAGCAACAATAGGGGACAAAGGTTACTCTCCTTTTCCCAGAGGAACCTAGAAGTTCATTTTTCTATCCACCAAGTAAGGGAGTCTACTGGGATTGTTCACTCAATCCTTGCAACTTTGTTTATCAAATTTATTAGAAAACACTTTCCGAGCGCTCCCATAACCAAAACAACTTAATTCTCAATTCTCTTCAGAACCAAAGATTGGTGATTAGAACCATTCGTGTATGTCCTCTTTTTCCCTCTGCCCACAATTTTTCCTTTTCTTTTCTTTCCTTTCCCAGCATGATTTTGTGGGTCAGATCAGGAAGTTTCTAGATGGGTACTCTTCCCCATATCCTCATTGGCTCTTGAGGAATACTTCCCAACTACCAGCCTATCTAGTAATTAAGTTTTATGGGCCAGAAGATTATTCTAAGTTTGCACAATTTATATCCAGCAAGGTACGATCCTGGCAGGGCTCATCTCACCATTACTGGTTCCCCTTACCATCCCTCTAAGGCATCATGATTTATCTAGAAACCCTCTTTCAGCAATCATGCCATAATTTCCTTTTATTTAATAAAAAAATATATGCATTACCTTATATAGCAAGGTTCATGGTCTTTCCAACATTCACGTGAAAGATCTGTACTTAGTCTTGTTCACAATAATAATAATATTTACAATCTGGGGGAAACAGGGGTGTTGCACTTTTCCTTTATGTTGATGACTTTTTCCTTGCTAGTAGTGACTCAAAACTTTTAAACCATGTGAAATAGCCTTAAGAAGAAATTTGTAATGACAGACTCAGGATTTTTGCACTATTTCCTTGGCCTCTAAATTTTGCAAACCAAGTAGGGAATTTTTCTTTCCCAGTCTAAGTATGCTTGTGACCTTCTTCGTCATTTCATCTCTGTGACTAGGGTTTTCTGAGGTAGAAGTTGTAGTGTGTGCATGATCTCTCTGTGGTTATGGATATAGTTTTGAAGGGAGAATCCCCCCCTTCATCTCCTCCTCCCCTTGATATTGAGGCCTTCCAAGCTTTGATTTCCTCCTATTAAAAATCAGTGAAAACCATGCCTTCACGTTTTGTCAAGAAAGTAGATGACATTCCCAAAGTCCCAACCAATTAGTCTTTCACTCACCTTTTGCACTTCATTTGGCTGAGAATGGGCTCATTGGTCATTTTACAAGTCTTTGGCCATCTCCTTGAGTAATGAATCAATGGTTGGATATGAACCAAAGGAAAAATATTCAGGGGAAAATGTCTGAGCCTTTTGTGGTAAGGGTTTTTCTCCTTTCTATTTGAAAATAAAGTAGATCAAAATCTTATTTTTAGAAGAAGCCCTTATTTCATGGGTTCAACGGGAATGTACTTGAATAAGTGGACACCTGATTTTAGTCCTGAGAATGAAATTCTCTCCGTGGTATCAGTTTGGGTGTGTCTTCCATTCCTTCCCTTGCACCGTTGGAATGATGAAGCCCTCAGAAACATTGGAAATACTCTAGGAAAGTATATTGATCGTGTTGAACCCCGAGATGACCTTCAAGTGTGTGCAATACTATGTGTTGAAGTAGATCTGGAAAAAGGACTGCATGAAGCCATTCAACTAACCCTAGATAATTGGACTTATGTTCAACAAATGGATTATGAACAGTTTCCATTCAAATGTAAATCTTGTCAAGAATACAAAAATTTTGCAAAAAATTGTCCGTAGAATAAATCAAATCAACCAGAAGAGCATTCTTAGGAACAATGGTAGCAACCAAAAAGGAAGAAGGTTGAATGGAAGGTGGTTATTCATCAACCGGCTCAAGCTCGAGGAGGGATTTCGTCCTCTCCTCTAAATCCTAATCCCAACTCTCCTCAAAGATGGGAATCTAGTCAAAACAAGTATGTTGAGTTAGTAAATTTGGAAGAAATCAATGAAGAAATAAGGGAAACACAAGATGACAAAGAGGGTGAAAATAAGGAAGATTCAGAAAATGCATATCTCACTGGAAAAGGGAAGGCAATACCTAATCTAGAAAGTGGGGATCCCTCTCCCTCTAAAATCCCTACTCATCCCACTTCTAAGATTCCATAAATTTTAGAGGAAGCTCAGCAGGAGGGATCAGGTGGGGAATTTGAGTTTGAAGTGTAGAAACCAACCACAACAAGGAAAGTACGAAGGAAATCTAATTATAATCGCAGAGAAATGGAGGCAAATATGGACAACAAGAGAGTCGGTCATGGGAATATAATGGCTAGGATGGATCATTTTCTTCTAAGTAGTTCCTTTCTATCTCTTCCAATTTCCTTCTCTTCCACGATTCTTCCATGGGAAGGATCAGATCATCGTCCTATTTCTCTATTTTTTTAAAAATAAGTCAATTGGGGTTCTATTCCTTTTCGATTCAATCCCTTGTGAATGGAGAAGCAAT